>WAAE01019692.1:0-203458 GCA_013400495.1 Nicator chloris | reverse complement strand
TGGAAGAGGTTGCCCAGAGAAGTCATGGTTGCCTCATCCCTGGTAAATCCCCACCACACAGGGACCAGTGGTTGATTTGCAGTATTGCAGTCTGTCCATTAACATCATAGCTCCGTTCAAAATGTACAGTCAGTCATACAGGTTTGGATTTTTTCTGTCTGAGAAGTGGCACTCTTAAAATACATTTTTAAAAAGTCATAGAGCAATTGTTCCTACTAGAGATGAAGAACAACACTCTTGCTCTCTAGCCAGCAGCTCAAACATTTAAACAGCCCCATGGCCCTCAGTGGTCTGCAGTGATACTGGATAAGGGAGCACTGTCAGGGACAACACTGCCTAAGAGAGGCCTGGCAGTGCAGAAAGCTTTATTTTATGGGATCTTGTGGCAGGAAGAGACAGCAAGATACTCCAACATGAAGAATGGAGGGAATGTAAACTTCACCAATGGCTTGGATGAGCCCATTTTTCTCTGTGAGAATATAAATTTATGATGTGGTCTCAGCTGAAGGTGTAATTTTATAAAAATGAGTAATGTGTAATGCTTGCAATTCTCTGAGCTGATGTTTGCCTTTCCCAATAATTCCTGGCTGAGTCATCAGTTTTAAAGAGTAGCTCTTCGTAAACAGATACAAATACAGTGTAGAAATCACAAGAGAAGATTATTTCATTTAAAATAACCTTCCCTCAAAAAGGCAAGTGAAAGTAAAGCTGAAACTGGTATGCGTTTTAGCAAGTGGAGAATTTGGAGATTTGAAGAGGGGCTGGAAGTCTATACTGGAAGCTTGACATTGCTGCTGTGGTGTATGATAATTGGAAAGAAAATACTATACATGAAAGGAATAGATTAACCATGGCAGGGGCATACAGTTTTTTGCTCCAAAAATAGATATTTATAATGTTGAGAAGGTGGAAATATTCCATAAAGCTATTCTGGCACAGAACAGTTCTAAAAGAAATAGTGTGATCCATTATGGTGGTAAAATATATTCTACTTGATTGGTAGCAAGGCATTGCGTTAAACAGCAACTGCTGACAGGAAGTGTTTGGGTAGAGTGAATAACTTGAATCTAGAAATATTAAGTGAATTACCTTAGGAGCATTCTGAATCTGTAATGTGGATTTTCAATAATCATTGTACAGCTGGGAAAATTTCAAAAGATTTGGGAGTTGCGGTGCAGGTTAAGGTCTCAGTATTTAAGAGAAGGTAAGTAGAGAGATTGAGAGCTAAACCTCTGAACGTAACTCCCTGTGCAACCTGCACTGCAAGTGTTGCAAACCAGTCAGGAAGTTGAGCTTACTGGGGGATTTAAATGGGGAGGGGGAGAAATAGAGCTGAACATTGTTGTTAGTGTGACTACAGAGCTGTAAGGAAGGAATTTGACAAAAGCCCCTCTAGGGCTAATCTGTGTCTTGGATGCATCCATCAAACACATCCTTCTCTCCCCACTGTTTCATTTTGGGAAGGAATTATGGACTGGGAATCTCAGATTGAGGTAGGTATCAAATTTCACGATGTAGGAAACTGCCTGTGTTCCAGAAGGATTGTGCTTTTCTTTCTGCATCTTTTTTCTGTTTATGGTATTGTGATAATTTGGATGTGTCCTTATTTATAGTGCTGTTCCAATGCTCCTTCTGAGGCTTTTCCTTTAATAGGCAATTGATCTCCTTGTTTTAGGGCTGTGGATTCTGGTTAAGGCTGAACATCACCATGGCTGTGTTTTTGTCTTTTACTGATTTACCCCAAAAGAACCCAGGTGATTCTTGCAGCCTAGACAATTCTAGGAAAGTCTTGTCTGTCAGAATGTTATGAGTTCACAGCAGTGTGTTAGAGCAAAGAAGATTTGATGGAATATGGAGATAAAAGATTGGGAAAAGAGTGAGTGGAAGGTGTTTGCATACATATGCTCCCTAAAGTAACACATTTCAGCTATTCAGGAGAAAAAAGTAGCGATAGGATATCATCTTATTCTTCATGAATAAGAAGGGGAACGTGCAGCACTAACTTTGCTGGAATAAGGCTACAGTTTTGGCACAGGAATTTTGGCAGAGGTGACATCAGAAGTGCACTGACAACAGAAAAGCAGTGTTCATGCAAGGGTTGCTCAACACATTTTTCTGCATGCCTACTTAAGCTAAACAGTAACTTCAGCTTGTGTTTCCCAGCCATCATTTGTAGTTACTGGAGCTGAAAATTGTCCTCCCCCAGAGTCCTGTCCTGGGCTGAACTGCATATCTGGTGATCCATAAAGTCTCACTTCTGGTGAATGGAAGGGACAGCTCAAAAGTCAAGTCTGGATACCATGACAGTGACTGAAGATGGATTTAAAGACTTGAAAGTCTTCTAGATCTAGTTTAATTATTTTCTCAGCTTCTGTCTGTAGTAGTTGGATGTGTTTTTGTTTAAGAACAGAACTCTGACTACTTCAGCCTGCTGCATATAGTTGCCTATAGGATTTTAATGTACATTTAACTGTCTGTAGTCAGAAACATGACTATAAAATGCATGCTTTAGTTTAAAATTCTTTTTTATGTATTTACAGCTTTATAACCCTAATCCTTTTTCTTCCTTAACTCAATTACTCAACCTGAAGGCATTGTCATACTTTATCCTCACACACTTTCCCCATATTTTTTCAGAGGCTGCTGGTTCCTCAAGTATCTTGACAAGAGGAATCCCCATCTCCCAGCACTACAGAATGGCCAGGATCTGCAGCCAAGTACAGGAAATCCTGTTTTTCAGTAAAGATTAATTTCATTGTCATGTCCTGTGAGGTTGCAGCTCACTGAAAGGCTGCTACATGACTTCATTTTTGTTATGCTATTCAGCTATTTTGTTCAGTATGACAAATAAGGGGGAAAAAATGGAGACTTCTTTTTCTTTTACAGTATTTTCCTTTACAATAAATTCTGGAATCTGCTAAGGTAAGAGATTTGTGCGGAATTAATTGCTCAAATTTACTTAACATACATTCTTTTATCTGCTGATGCTTTATCTTTGCTTCTTGCAATGCTTGAGAATATGAAATAATCACAAAATGACTGCTGTTTAAATGTCTATGGGGATTGACAAAAATTCAAGTGTAGTGGAAATGAGCAGTCCTTATTCTTGGAGCACTCCCATTCTGCATCTCCCAGAGCAGGGGCGCAGGGCAGTGAATGAAACTGTAGGTGCGTGTGTTCCAATTTATGTTGCTGATCCTTAGGAACAGACCATTTTTTTAAAAGTGAGGAAAGACAGAAGCCAGCAGCAATTCTTAACAGGCTTTCCAAGTTTAAGTTCTAGCTGGAGAGATACATGAAGCCATGAAATTGGTTGAAGTTAAAGGGAACACAACAGCATTGTTTACAGAATGTAATGATTGCTGTAAGCGCACAAACTGTGTATACCAGGTTGGTTGGATGATCCCAAATGACAGCTAATAACGGCTAACAAAGGCTGTCTTATTTTTGCTTACAGGCAGGTACAATGGATATTTATTGTTTTGGATGAGAAAAGTTGCTGTTAGCCCCCTGACAGGAGGAGACTTCTGGTGGTAGAAAGCTTGGGTCCTTGCTCCTGCGCTTTTGTTTGACCAGGTGGAAGAGCGCTACCAGAGGTACGCACACGCAAGGAAGGGCAGCCAACAGCACACAAATGGCCTGTATCCAAGGTGGATAAACTTTCTCCTCTTTCATGGGGAAGCCTTCCTGTGGAGATAAAAAAGGAAGCAAAAGAAATAATTCGTAGGTACAGTTAGATTTTGCTATGATTTCTATTTTTATTTTCTTACACTGTTTTAGTAAGGATAGTGAAAGTTTTACTCTGTACAGTAGCTTTCAGTGGCTGTGTCCTCTGCAAACCCTCATGCAGGTCTAGAGACAGCTGTAAATGTTTTACAGTTTCAAAGATGTGTAGCTGGAATTGTGACATTCCTAGGGATATGGGAATTGGCCCAAGTGTTACCAAGCCTTCACCCTCTCTTGGTTAAACCATGCTTATTCTTGCACTTGGAGTTTACCTGGTTTCAGCAATTACTGGGTATGTTCTTTGTCAAACAGGGAGGATGAATATCAGAGATTTTGAGGGAATGATGATAAACCAATTTCTGCAAGTCCATGAGTTTTATTTGGGATGACAGATATTTGATGGCATTTGGGGGAGGCACTGCTGTGTAATCCTCATATAGTTTAAGACCAGGCTCAGTCTTCAAGCCCCTACACAGGGTGTATTTGAGAAGGGTCAAAGAAACTGCAGTTAATGTGGGACACTGACATCCAGATCAAATGTTCTCTGCATGGACATGTCTTTGCTGCTGAATTAACCAACACTGTTCTCAGACCACTGCCTCCTTGTCTGCCTGTCAAAAGTACACATTCATATGTTCACCAGGGCCCCAGTGATTTGGTAGCTCTCACTGAGAAATGCCTTCATCCCTGACATCTGTTAGGCAGCTTTAGAGCTCTGCTCAGGCATCTGTTCTACCTCTGAACCCCCTGTGGGTATGGAATGTCTGTGACATGTTTCACTTCAACACTTCTGAGCATTGCACACATCCATAAGAAATACAGAGCACAGAACAAGCAGGACACCTGAAGAAGAGACACATTTTAGTATGTGTAAACTCTTTGCACACTGAAGCCTTCTCATTCTGAGCACTGTATCACTTCAGGCTATATTCAATGGGTAAGCAATAGATAAAAATGATCCTAAAGGATCTGGTAAGGGAGGAAAATAAGTAAGTCTTCCTTTTATTAGAAGTTCTGAAAATATGTGAGAACATACGTATTTAGGGTTCCAGGCTGCGTAGCTTGGCGGCTTCTGCATCTGAAGAGTAACAAAGGCCATGAAGACAATTAGCAGGAGCAGAGGGCTAATAAACCTCCATGTGATCTGCCAGTAGAGATTGAGTTTTCGTCCAGTCATCCATTCCACATCTTTACTGAACCTTGTAAAAGAAGGCATGTTTATGATGATGTCAGATCTAGAGTGGCAACAGTCTCCCTTTTTTATAGTTTCCTGTAAGTTGGAAACACAGAGTACAGCACTGTAAATCTTTTCTATTCTACACCATTCTTTCATAACTTAGTATTTGCTTGAGTAAATAATATCATTCAAATAGGTCTTTATTGATCCATTCCAGAGATGAGTGACCAATTTACATTGTCAGTTTAATTACCTGAGCATCTAGTGTAGGGTTTCTAAGCATAAATAAATGATGATAATATTGCAGCAGTTCTGTAAACTATTCAGATATTTAAAATAAAAAGACAAAATTGCCAAGGGAACAAACATAGCATGCTACGAAGAAGTCTCAGTTAACCATCACCAAATCAAATCAGGTCAGGGCCAAAGTTACTGCAACCTGAGCTGCATTTATGTCTTACAAGAAGAAAATGTCACCTCTTTCCAACATACCTTTTAATTTTATAGATGTACACAACTCCGATCACTTCAAAGAAAGCAATGACTAGAAGAGGCACTGAGCCTGCATATCTGTCAAAAATGTCAATCCAGTAACTCCCTGAACCCAGTGTAAAACACAGAGCAATGAGGAAGCAAATTAGACATATTATACCTGAAAAAAAAAGACATCTTTGTTACTGGACTACTTAACTTGTAGGTTTATTTTTGTTCTAAATTGCTTTGTTCTTGTTCTAATAATTTTTATTCTCTCTCCCTCTGTGGAGTTACAACAAGCTATTTTCTCCTCAGGGGAGCTAATACCACTTCTCAAACTCAGTTTTCCCCTGTGTGTTGGCCAAGAGCACCACTGTTGCAGGAGGAATGCATTCGTGTGACTCGGAGCATCCTTCAGTTGTTTGTGCTTCCTTCCATCAGACAGGGCTGTGCTGTGGCCCAGTGTTAGTTGTTGACTGCTGTAGTGAGTTTCAAGTGCCTCATTTCCATGCAGCCTTAAGTTTAAACGGCAGGCAAGTGGTACCTTGGAAATGTAAGGACGCCCTGGATTTCTGCCCCCATTTCCTCAAAGAGCCCAGACCTACAAATATGTGTGTCCCTTATGATCCAGCATGTGTCATTTGGGTTTCAGCATGCTTCTGTACAGCCAGTTCCCCTTTAGCCAAGATTTAGCTTTGGTGGAATTGAGAGAAAAAGTGGGAAGGAAAGGAGGGAATAAAGGTATTTTGCTGGACACAGACATGGGCTACAAATCAGTTTGAATGTCTTTCTAATGTGTTGCTAATTGCTTCTAACTCTGAGATGGCCTTTGGTTCAATTCTGTAAAATGTTGGCTCCAGACTTTTTTTTCTAAGTTCACAGTTGGAACATCAACTTAAAAATGATATTGTTAACTCATCAAGTTGGGAATAAATGTGTTTATACCATGAAAAATTGTAAAATTAGGGATACAATTTAGATGCCACAGGAAGACTCTACAAAAGGCATGACAGCACTATTTCCCATAAGAATTTAAAAGGGCACATTGTAGAAATATTAGTCCATTACTTGCAACTGCCATAGATTTTTCTGGACCAGTTTCACGGTAGGATCTCTCAGACTCTCATCAAATCTGATTCTTAAGGAGCAGGTTTTGTTCAGTAACTGTCTCTGGTTGAAAAGATTCCAGTTTTGGTACCAGAACAGGATCAGACACCTTCATTCCTCATTTTTCAAGTGGTAGTTTTCTACTCTGACATATTTACAGTAAATCTGAAACAATCTGTAGCAGCATAAATGTGGGTGAAATAGGAGTGAATGTGAATGACCTCTCTTACAATGGTAAGTTCAAGTGCAGGTGGTTATGGCAGAGCAGCTGATGTCACTGGGTGCCTTAAAGTGATTTGTACCAGTGCCAAAGGCTCTGAAAAGGGAAAACAAGCTCTTCCTGGTGAATGCAGCAGCTCAGAGTGAACTTAACTCCAGGAATAGCAATTTAACAAGCTTTCTCAGACTGGAACAGCTTAACTTGCAAACTAAGAAAAGAAACTGGCAAGGGCAATATGATATTGTCACCTGACAGCTTCTGCCATAACTGCTACCTCATCTCTCTGCTTATCTTCTGCAAACACAATCCACTGCCCTTACTTACACTGTGAGATTCACCTAAATTAATACTACAAATTATTAATTCCTCTGTGATATTAATTAAGCAGTTACTATTTTGTGCCTCTATAAGGAAGCCACCTTCTGTGAACAAAGCAAATACCTTACCAGATAATAGCTCTTTAGGTGCTGATTTAGGTATAATTTGAAGCTCTAGAAGAGGAGTGAAGACACCCTCAATGTTTCCAAACATCGAAGAAAGGCCCAAGCTGAACAGCATTATGAAAAACAGGATGGCCCAGGCTTGGGAGCCCGGCATGAGGATGATAGCTTGAGTGAAAACAATGAAAGCCAAGCCAGTTCCTGAGACACATTGGAGAATTCACAAACAGATAGATAAAAATACACATTACAATGTCATTTCTCGTGCATAAAGTAATTATAACACACTGCTGTCCTTCTCTGGAGTCAAGGCTGCAGGTCAGCCTGTGGCCTCTGTGGCAGCCAGCAGTTGAGAAAATGGGGAGTGGGGAGTTTAATTTTAAATATTCTACTAGAGATATCTAGACAATCATAGAGCAGGATTTTAGTCTGCACAGAGAGATAGGTTAATAGTAAAGCAGATTGGAGAGTTGTAATTGTAATAGCAATTGTTTTGCTAATACCGTCTTAAATGTGCTTTTAAAAAATCTATGATATAGTAGCTGCTGGAAAGAAAGAAGTGTAAATAAGGATATGATTACCACTCTGAACACCAAGAGAATTGGTGAATCATTGATCACAAAACCTCCTCTAATGGCCAAGACAGAAAAGACTAATAGGGAAAAAGCCAATTTCAACTAAATTTCTTTTGATTTAGTCTCCCAAGGACAAGAATATTTAAATCTAACCAATGAATAATGATAACATAATTTGGAAGTAAAATATTTCAAACTGTAAATCAGAAATGGGTGCCATCAGAAGAAGCGAGACAAAAGAAACTGACTTGTACCAGGGCTGGAATGTTGTCCTTGGACTTCTCCATCATGTGAGTAAAATAGCCTACTTTACCGTTACTGTATGTTAAGCCTGTCGTGCATTAGCACACACTGACTTGTGGCAAACAGGATCCCTGGAGCACGTGGAATGAAGTAGGACAAGAAAAGAGAAGAAACATCTGTGTTTAGTGGTAGGGGAAATGTTTTTGCAGGGTTGGAAAATAAGGAGAAGAGGATCATGATGTATTTTGGTGGCGAACAGTGTACATTGTAATGGGTTTTTTGATACTTTCCTAACTACAGATTTAGGAAATTCCCATTCAGCATCCTTTTTCTGTAATCTTTCATCTAGATGTGTTCCCCCGTTGTGCATATTCCTGTAAACCAAAGCAGGACTGAATCTAGTGTCCATGGTAGATTTCTGGTGGGAACACCCTGGAAGATTAGTTTTGTGATAATAATGTGCAATTTTGTTTGCCATAACACAGCTCTACATTCAGACTATCCTACAGCACTATTGTTATTCCAAATGTTGAAAGATTGATTTGTTGCATGGTTATGTGTAATGTATCATTGCATGTAGAACAGGGTACGTGTACTTATAAGAAAAAGGAAGATACCAATCCTTCTACAAAACTTTGTTTAAGGATTACCTGTTGAAAGCAGTTATGGTACCTGATCAAGAAATTCTTGAAGATTACAGCTTTTCAGTTTGAGTCCAGCAATTTTTTCTGGATATGATGAATTCAAAAAACTAATCCAGGATGTATAGTTCTGTCGCATGATGCTTTCTTCTGGAAGATCAAATTCATTGATGATATTGATAATGTTCCTGCCAGAGAAGCCAACATATTTAAACTTCAGTATAAAAGTTTGCAGATGATGTGGCTGGAAATGCTATGCTGTGCATCCCGCTGCTACTCCAAAGTTGTGTTTACTTTCTGTGCTGCTATTTACAATATAAAGGGAAATATTAATTGACAGCTTATATATGAAATAGTAGAAAATATTCAGACTATATAATGTTGTCTCAGACAAAAACTCTGAGTACTTTATGCAGATGTAGTCTCTCAAACATTTGTTTTGTCAGGTCTCCAGACCATTTCCACTACTTGTGTTTAATAAGTTACTGAAATAAATTTCTGGTAAAATAGAAGAAGGTGGGGATTTTTAGTACTTCTAGCCTAAGAGCAGGGTGCAAATCTTGATGCACTACTTGAAGTGGGTTGTTCTGTAATTTGTCTTGCCTCTTACAAATGATCATCCTTGACTTAGTCCCATAGTACTTTATATTTTTACATTAAACTTCTCCATACAGATGCTTTTCCTTTCCAATGAAAGTAAATTCTCTAAATACATGTCTTTCAAATAACACATTATCACATTATCTATTTAGGCACTGAAACCATGGTATAACTTTGGGAACACAGCTTTCTCACCTGTCCAAGCAGTCCCAGTAGGCTGTGGTTGCTTTAAACCCCAAAACAGAAAAGACTGGAATGGAAGCGTAGAGGGATGTCATGCTGTTCACAATTGCTACTGTCACAGCATCCTTTTCACAGTCATTTCTAGAGATAGCAAAACAAGTGAACTAATTAAAAAAGGCAGTTTTTTTAATCTGTGATTCAGTTATTTCTGCAATTTTTTTTTTAATTTCTTCTCTCCCTCCCTCCTCTTTTCCCTTCTGTTAGAAAATCTACTGGGTCTTTTAAAAAGACAGATACTTTTCCAAAGATCCTTTAGAAAAATTAAGGAAAGCATTTTGAAAATGTAAAGAAATTGCATAAAGTGCAGCAAGAAGTCAGCTAGCTGATAAAGGTTGTAGTTCTACTCACTTTGTTGGATTGTAGCTCGCAAATGCAATAAGCCCTCCAAAAGCCAAAGAGAGAGAAAAGAAAATCTGTGTCGCTGCATCAAGCCATACACGGGGATTTGTCAGAGTGTTCAGCTGAAATAATTGGAAGAAATGCATCTATTAGGCTTAAATTAAAATTTCTTTTTCTCTTGCAGTTCTTATAGCATATCTGTTATTTCCCTTCTGAAATTTTGAGCTGTGTTGCCATCTAAATACTATGAAAATGGGAATAGGTACTAAACAGGTCAGTAAAACAGGTGTTTTCAAGAGTATCATTGAAGCTATCTAAATGTGTGCAACAATTATAGAATCTTCTTTATTGTACACTTCGTATGTCTGATGTTAAAAATGCGGTTCTAAGTGATAGACACTAGGAACACAATAGGGCAAATACATTTTTCCTCAATTGCTTTCTTTTTTTCTAAATTCACATACTTAACTTGCAGTTAAAGAACATTGTCTTCCTAAAACTATATAAACAATTACTAAACGTTCATTGTTTTAAGACGGAAAGTGATTCCGTAGCTTTCCAAATTTGCTTAAAAAATAATTTGATAGAAGTGACCCAAAGCACAAGCAGACAAGAAGAGAACAGTTATTAAAAACAGCATCTGCAATTCAATGTGCTGTGAAAACAGCAATAAAAGATAGAAGGTCAGCATAGGAAATGCAAGGAAAAAGGACAAACTCTCAATGAAATTTGAATTTTGTTGTAAGGGCAATGTGATACAGGAAGGTAGATGAAAAAGCAATGAATGGTGGATTATGGAGAATGTGAAGCAGTTTTAAATAGCTGCACTAAGGAATCTTGACATTGAAATCAATATAAAAGAAAGAGATAAAACATAAGTAAAGTGCAAAATGTAAATGTGATCAATCAATGTTGCTTTTCTGGAGAAACAACGAAGTGGTGTGTTATACCCAACCATGTGAATTGCTTTCTGATCCATTATCAAGGAGGGGGAATAGAAGAATGTTTTACTAAGATTGTTTTAAAAAGCCAGATAGTTCAAAAGTAATGCTGGGACTGTAGACTATTTCACTTTGTTTTACAACAGTCTGAGTCAAATCTGCATCCCAGTCACGCAGGACAACTTGTGTGTTTTGTGTCTGTGTGCCTGTGCTAGTGATCCAAGTCCATGACATCTGTAGAAGTGAGAGCTAAGTATGCCAAAAGACCTTTCATAGCATTTTGGGTTCCTGAGGTTGGAGAGCAAGAATAATGGGTCCACCTCAGTGGGGATGGATTCAAGCAGTGCCATTACTGCAGGTGCTCTCTGCACAGGGAGGCCAGTGCTTTGATCACAGCAGAACTGCTGTCACCTTTGTACAACACAACGTAGGAAGCAGATTCATGGAACCATTGCTGGCTGAAATCCTTCAGCAAAGGCAAGCCCTTCTAGAGGTTTATTTTGAAAGATCATAGTCAAGCCCTCAAAGGCCAGAGTGCTTACTGGCAGGACCTTGTGCAGGTGCTGTTGCAGTGCAGAAACTTGGCACTCACATGGCTCTGTGGCCTTCACACTTTGATTAAGTGCTGCCAAGTCAGTTGTTGATGCTGACAGATGTGACTCCTAAAAGTCTGGCTTACTGACTGGGAACTTTGGCAAATGAGTCTGGAGCTAGTTTAGATTGGTACTAGGTGCAGTGCATTTATTGGCTCCAAAAGATACTAATCAACCCCCAAACCTGAAATTATAATGGGCAGGCAAGCATGCCATGACAATGTCATTATCTGGTCTTCAGCAAGTTATTGAAAGTGTTGTTTTATATTTATATGGCACACAGATTTTATTATCTTCAGAAGAAAAAATGTGCTGATGCCAGAAACATGTGGATGACGATATACACTCAGTGGTCATGAATGAATGGGGAGTAAGGAGGAAAGGAAATATAATTGCTGTCTTGTGAGCAGTAAGGTGTTCGGATTCTTGAATATGTGAAGCACAGACAGAAACAGAATTAAAAATTACTGGGGTCCCTGTGATGTGTAATTTTGGTGTAAAAACAGCTAATGATTTTGTGAATAGAGGATTTGGGGCCTGTGCTGCCTTCTTTTTTTTTTTTTTGGCCATTCTCATTGCTTGTTAAATAGCTGCTGAGTTCTGGGCACAGGCAACAGCTGCCCAACCAAGTTCTTGGAATTGTCCATTGCCAGAGAACCTCCAAATATCTACAGTCTCTGAAGCTCTTTCAAATGTGAAAGAGACTTGAGACATTTGTGTTCCTTAGGTGACACAGGTGTCCCCTGAAGCTGAACCATGCAGACTGTTGATGCATGATGGAATCTTGTTTCTGCTGCCTCTGGTTATTTAATTTTCCAAAAACCTATCCAAAAGTCTTTTCCAGCTCCTGTGTGGCTTCATGGTTGCACAACTTCTGCTTTCCCCTCAGGTGTCGCTTCAGGATACTTTTTTGTTTTCTTGGCAGTTTCATCTTCCAAGTAACCAAGAATTTCGAGAAGATGAGTGAATCATCAGACTTCTCTATGTCTGAAAGTCAATGAAAAGAAGTGGTCATTATTTGCTCTGAAATTTAGGGTAGAAAGGGTGTCAGATGACAAAAGCTGATTCTGTATTTTTGCATGGAAATAAAAACACAGCCTCGCATAATTAAAACCCGTATGCATGCTTTTATTATTTGTGGTACTGATTAACAAGAACTAAAATACAAACTTGGAAAGTGAATAAACTTAAAAAATTGTGGTTTAGAAAAACAATTAAATTCAGTTGGATGATTATGATGTTGAAACTGGGTAAGATGGGACTTTTTGTGCTAAGTATTACTTTCACAGACTTTCAAAAACAACACAAAGGCGTAACAGTTATGAGATAATGGCTGTAGCAACTGTTACAGAGAAACTACAATTTCTGCTGCACTGCAGAGTTGGAAAGAAGTTGGAAGTATTGCCTCCAGTCAGGGAATAATGTCAAGAAGGTTGATTTTATTTATTTTAAAAGCAAGCTGAAACAGAGAGTAGGTTATTTAATTTTTACTTTATTTTGCTAAAACTTTTTCTGCAAAAAGACAGGAAAAGAAGAAGAGCACACATTTAAGAAATATGCTTTACAGTTTTGTAAACTGATGTGGCCTGGGTGGGCCAAGTAACAGCCTCCTGTACAACTCACTTTGGGAGTTGTACACTCACCTGTGCCAAGTGTTAAAGAAAAATCTGTTTGCTCACTGTGGGGGTGGGCAATCCTGGTACTGTAGTTGTGGGGTAAGGGGACAAAGAGAGAAGGGCATTGTTGAAGCTGTGTGCTTACTGTCCTTTTGAAGTCCTTGAAGTGCCACAACCCTGCGTAGGGTTGTAATTGGTAGGATAATTTAACAAAGCCATCTGTCCTACACTAATTTTCAGTGTGTTTCAATGGCAGCACCGACAGGAGGTATCACTTACCAGGCTGTTGCATCAGCTTTTCCACATTTGTAGATCAGAACATCACTAAAACCATCTTCAGATGACTTTTCAAGGACGTCCCCAGGATCTGCTTCCTCAAACCAGCTAACCATCAGCTGCAAGTTGACTGCAGGTGGATTTTCATTCTGACTTCTGTTGCCAGTGTACAAATCCATTCGGCTCTTTTATGGTGATCTGCTCCTCCTCAGCACTGCAATACCTCCAGGCTTTGTGAGTACACACAAATCTAGTTTTCTGCATTCACTTCAGGATTATTGCAAACTAAATCCCAAAAATGCCTGAGCTCTTCCAGAGAAACCTGACAGCCCAGCTGAGACCAAATGATTATAGGCCAAGGCATGTTTTGATTGTGTTGTCTAAGCTTCTTTCTTCCCTAAGGCAATGCACCAAGCTCTTATAAGTCCTGTCTGGACCCTTCAAAAATGTACGTCCTGATCTTCTGTTAAAACCAAGCTTGTCCTTGAGCTCTGACAGCATTTAGATGGGTGTCTGTGCCACTGGGCTTGTAGAAGGAGGGATGAAATGGTGTCTCATCTGAGCTTTCTCTTGCTCTTGTCCCTTTCCAGCCTGGCATTTAAAGCATCTCTGAGCTTCTTGGCTCATGTTTTCCTTAATGTCTGTGTTCTTGTTGTAGGAAAGGAAAGGAAAAACCCAGTGCTCCTGTGTTTGAACCACTGCTGTGGCTGTGGAGGCAGTGGATGCTTCAGAATATGTCAGTGAGTGCTGCTTTTCCTCCTCTACACCCACCAATTCACAGAGCTTTTTAGCATGAAGGCAGAGTTGTGAGTAGCCTACAGTGGATAGCAACCACTTAGTGGAACAGTTTGACTTTGCATTTGGGAATGCTGCCAAGGACAGTGTAGAAAAGGTGCTTCTGAAATGGCCAGCATGTGGAGGGATTGGGAACTCTTGTCCATATGAGAAGTTTAGAAAAATGGGAGAGGGGCTGTTCTCTAGCAGTTCTGTCTTTTAGGAAGATGTATGGGAGATGGGAGAAATGCTATGAAGAAACAGGGGCAGAGAAAATGACTTTCAATCTTCCAAAAAAAATCACTTTACAGTGTAATTCCTCAGTTGTTCTCTTTGTGAATTCTTAAAAGATTAAAGCTGTGTAAATTCTGTAGCAGTGGCATGGAAATCCCATCTTTCTCATGTACTTGTGAAGTACATCAGTTTCACTTACACATTCAAGGCTGAGGCACCCATAACATTCTCAGTTTTCCAGTATTTTCTGATATGCTTACTACTGAACTGTTAAATTCTTCACTGTTTCTTTTCTTGTGAAAATATATTAAAATACTTAAGTCACTTCATCTCAGAAAGAGCTTAGCTGAGCTCTTGGATAGACATCTAAACCAGGAGTTCTTGGAAAATGGCTATAGAGTATGAAATCTGAGGGGAAGTAAAAGGAAAAATATTACTACTACTTACATTAGGGGTGAAGAGGTAAATCAGACCTTCGGTGGCTCCTGGTAGAGTGAGTCCTTGAATAAGGAATATAGTCAGGACCAGGTATGGAAATATTGCTGTTACATAAATTGCCTAAAGTAAGGAGGTCAGAAGACAGTTACTGGCAATAAGTTCAATAAATCCTATTTTAATTATTGCAACATACAATCATAATAATACTAGATCAGACAGCTAGAGATGAATATGGCCATCTTTCAAATAAGCAGGGTGTACTTTTGCAGAATACATTTGTAACAAAACGGCTCTTAAAACTGTGTGAGGGAAGGCTGGTAGGGCAGAAGTGTTTGCAATGGAAAAGGAGAGAAGCATCATTTTAAGCTACTTGTACTGCTGTTCTCAGTTTCTTGGACAAGGAGCACACTGAATGGTGCCAGTGTGATGAATGGGGAAGGCCTTCCTTGTGTTAAAAACTCAGTGTCTGGAGGGCAAGATTTCAAACTGTGGGATAATCACTTCTCTACCCTGTCCATACCTTCCCTGTGGTTTCAATTCCTCGGATGGTGCAGAGATAGACAATTGCCCAGCAAGTTGCTGAGCACAAAATGAGCCACCACTGTAACGTGCCACTCTCAGCAATATCAGGTGTTATGTTCAAAGTTTTCCTGTACCAAAAATAATTTACTGCAGTGCTTTCATAGCATTCTTCATTGAACCCTGAAAAAGAAAAAGTGGCAGGTGTTAGAATAAATTGTGGGCTGCAAAATCAGATACAGAGATGGACTTTCTGCACTCTCTATAATGTGCAGCAAGCCAAACTCTCACAACAGGCTGAGACTATGAGACTTATGTGAGACCTTCACCAGAACATCACCAGCATTTTATACCGGGGATAACTCCCTAATTAGAAACAGCATTGTACTCAGTGAAAGGTAAAATCTAAACTAATTGTAGTGAAAACGATGAAATTTTTTAGCTGTATAGCTGCAAGTTCATGGAGCCATAAACTTCAGGCACCTGATGATACACCTAAGTCCAGGCTCCCCTGGCTATGTCATGGCCCTCTGGTGGGGAAAACCCCAGGCATTGGCCTCTTTGGTTTGAGTTTCCAGGACTTCTGTGAACAGGAACTTCAGGCATCTGCATGCAGGGGAGTGGGTATTCCCCAGCCAGACTCTGTGCCTAGAGGAAAGGGAACTGGGAACATGGTTTACACTGCAACCTGTGATGTCTATTTGTCTTTCTGCTCTAGAACAGTCCTAAGGCCTCCAAAAGAAAGTATAATTCTGCTGTGTTTTGTCTTTTTTCTTAGCCTTTTACTCAGGTGATATTTCTTGCTGTGCCCTGGAACTTGTTCTCTCTCATGCTCTGAGAAAAAAAGGAAGCTGAAAAATAGTTTTAAAAACCTGAGAGCATTCATCTTTATCCTGCTTATGTACACTGTCTCTCTTTACTCTTAGTGAAGGTTTTGTAACGGATAACAGGACTTGTTCTTTATTTTGTTTCCCATTTTAAAGTCAAGCAAAAGGACTCATGGACTTTCTGGCTATTTTTGTTCCTGTGAGGATGATGAATTTGAGTAGGCTAGCATGACTCTTGTACATTTTAACAAAAAATCAGAGCAGGACTTGTGCACAGCTCAGGGCCAAATAAAGTGTGGTTTCTTGATTAGCCCAGAGTCTGAGGTTTGTGATTCTTCTTTTGCTAGCAGTGGTCATGGAGGTGTGCTTACCTGTTCTGTTTTCGTTTAGAGGACAAACACTCCAAGGAAGAGGTTCTTGGAAGGAGTTTATGAAATACCACATCACCCAAGTTAAAACAGTGTTGTAGTATAAGCTCACCAGAACCGACACCATCCACGAACCAACTCCTGCAGAAAGCACAAGATCTCACTTTAGAAAAGTTTTGGAAAAAGTTATTAGTCTGTCACAGCACTAGCTCTTAGAAGCTTGCATTTCCTATTTTTTCAAGATTTTCTTCTCCATTCCCCTGACCCCATCCTGAGATTTTCCCATGAAAGATGGGCATTTGTGTCTTGAGTAGCCAAACACTTGTGCACAGTCCCCCAGACCACCAGCCCTGCTCCAGGAATGCTAGGACTCTCTACTTACACAGAAGGTTAGGGGTGAAATCTTTGTATCTGAAATCTCTGGTATGTAATCCACTGCTTTCTACAATACTGGACAACTTTAATACAGAGAGCAAAAGAGACCAAAGTTTTATAAAGTGCTGTAGCTGCATGAGGCCACCCTTGACCCAAATCATGCCCATATGCCCTAAATTGGTAACTGTTTTACTCCTCTGATGAGGAGGGAAGAATATCAACACCACAGTTTCTGCTTGCTTGCATTTTTGCGAAGGGAGTATGAACGTGACTGATTGTGGGAGATGGGTTTAGGTGGAAGCACCAACTGCTGCTTGCTCTTTCTTCCTTGTTGCCCTCTGGCCCTTAGATGATTCCTCTTACCAACCCCTTCTCCTCCCACACAGGGCTGTCAGTGCCAAGCCCATTTCAGACACCTCCTTAAAGCAGCTCATGATCCAGCAGGGCTGGCTGCAGCATCCAGGAGTTTCCCCTTGCACTGCAGGCACAAGGGTGTTATCTCAAATACCCAGTAGAGTCCATGCCTTAACCTCCTCATGGTGGCTCTTCTGCATCACTTTTTGCAGCCTAACAACGGACCCAGGACACCAGATGTGTTTTTTCATCTATTCAAAAAATAGAAAAGAATTGGCAGTACAGGACTGCACACCACTCTGATTCACACTGCCATGTGGACTGTCCCTCGTGCCCAGCTGTGTTGATAAAGTCCCTTAAGTAGCCCCACCCTCTTGTGGAGGGGAGCCTTCCCATGTGCTTTGGACTCATTAGGAGGTACCAGGATCCTTGATTTCTTGTCTTTCTGTCCTTCCTCAAGTCTGACTATTCATGGACACGGAAGACTGGGTCCTGGAGGGGCTATGAGAGAGGAGCAAGAAGCACCGTGGGCAGGCAGCTCTTGTTGAGCACCAGGGTATGGTTGGAATGGGGCAGTGTTGAGTTGCAGAGCCCATGTTCATTGTGCTCCCTACAGCAAAGTTTATTAGGTTTGCATTTTAGGCTCCTAAAATAAGCCTAAAGTGTGCCTGGAGTAACGCCTGATGAGAGCAATACAGAATTACAGAATCACAGAATGGTTTGGGTTGGAAGGGACATTAAAAGATCATCTAGTGCCACCCCCCTGCCATGGACAGGGACATTTCAACTAGACCAGGTTGCTCAGAACCCCATGGCTAACATAACCTTGAACGTTTCCAGGGAAACCACCCCTCAATATCTCAGCACCCTCACTGCAAAATATTTCTTTTTAATCCCAGCACTCCTTTCTGATATCCTAAAAAGCATGAGGCACAGGTCTGTAGGAGGTGGGTGCTGGGTGGGAGCTGTCTGCAGTTCCTTGAGCTGGCACTGAAGAGAAGTACCAACGCCTCCAAGGTAAGGAGAGATGGTGTTCCAGGCTCCAACGCTGCCTTTCCTCAGGCACTGCCCTAGGGCCAGCTCGAGATGTAGCAGTGGGATCCCTTCGAAGAGAAGAGCGATGAAGTATGGGATCAGGAAAGCCCCTGGAAAGACATTGAAGTGTGATTAAGCCACATGATTATCTGCATCTCACTGAAATTATTGGTTCAAAATTAATCTGCTTTATGACCCTAACTAAGTCCTTGTAGGATGTGTTGAGAGAGGGGTCATTCATTGCTAGGGACACCTACCAAGTAACATCTGTTGCTGGTAATTTTGGTAGTGAGGATGGAGGAGGAGGGACTGGGATGCTTTAGTGCTGCAGGACACTTCCCTCAGGCAATGCTCCAGCCCATTATAAGTAGCCTCAAAATTTTACCAATTTCCCTTTCTTTTAAGCATCTTCTTTTGTCCCCCTTCTCATAAAGCACAAGAGTTTGCCTGTCCCCTATACCATCTGTTTTTCCCTCAGTGCATTGCCTCATTTCTTTTCCTAAAGCTCTCAGGCCTGTGCTCCTCCATCCTGCACTGGAAAAGCAGGATTGTGTGCTGTACACCCCCAAGAGACCAGGTTATTTTATTGCATGAAGCTCTGGTCAGACCACAAAGCCTCTAATGAAAAACTGAAAGCAAGGCTGAAGTTGTCCTCTGAGACATGTGAGCCATGAAACTTCATTTCTTCCCAGTTTGTATCCTTTACGTCTTTTCCATTTTCCTCACAGCATCTCCCTTGGGCCAGAAGCAGCGTGTCCTGTTGGTTGCCTCTGGGAAGGGACCAGTCCTACCAAGGAATCAGCCTGGCTGATTGCTGCTAAACTGTCTGCAATCCCTCACTTCCCCCACCTTCTCTCAGAAGGGACACACGTTTGGGTCTCCCATCTTTTGCACCGATGCTGGTTTTTGAGAGATCAGAATTTTCATCAGTATGTACCACCTGCCCAAATGCCCAATTAAATTGAAATAGATTGATGTTTATTACCATGACCAAAAACCACTGTGACCACAAAGTCTCTTTTTCTCCAGGGAAACAAAAACAGCAGTCCTGCCTCAGCCACCTCCCAATCCTCCTACAAATGTGAACAGATTCTGTGCTCCTCATAGCTTTGTCAATAAACCTGTGCCTTGTTCTACCATTTCTGCTTTGCCTCCAGACCTCACATCTGGTTCTGCTCAGCTCTGCTCTTCCGGCTCTGGAAACTTTCTTTGTGCTCCTTCTTCAGCCCTGAGAGGTGGGGGAATGCACAAGGGTTTCTGGTCTCCACCTGGAATGGCGCCTGGGTTCTGCAGTCACTGGCTGTTTAGAAGGGCTGGGCAGATAAAATCTAATCTCTTGAGCTAGTGTTGTATTGCAATAACTTTGCTACCTCTTGCTAGATGCTGCAATAAATACATACAACACCCAGAGAAGGTGTGTTGTTGGATGATTTAGCCTTTTATCAAGTTATGCATAGGAACAAAAATCACAAAGCTCTTCTCAGCCAAGAACTGTTTGTAAACTGCCAAACTTGGAAATAAATGTCTCACGTTAAGATCTCTGCTCTTAAAATGTTTTTAACTGAGAAGCAGATTTGAAAAAGGAACCCCAGAGTTAATTCCCAGTATGTTAAATCCTCAGTTTGAGGTCCCTTCCAGAAGAACCCAGTAACCTCTTGCCATGCTCAGTCCTGTGGTCTGTTTCAAACCTGCTGCAGTATCCCTCTCCACAGCATATCTGAGGGTGCCAGCCCAGCCCTTCTGACAGTCTGATGCCTTGGACTGTCTCCTGGGAAGAGCAAAATATTGAGGCAAGTGACCAGAGCACTCCAGTATGGACCTCTACTTCTTCATCCCTCTGCCTGGCCCTCCACCAGCTGTGGGCAGCAGCTGCCTCGCTGCCATCCATGCTGAGCCCTCGCTAGCAGAGCACTCCAGAAGAGACCAGCCTATCTCCCATATCACATCTCCTGGGAAATAACTGCAGAATAATTAGTGCAAACTGTTATCTCTCTCCCCTTTTCTGTTTGCTGGTTGAACCACTGGCAGCAGAGCGTGTTTAGACATTCTGCTGATAAAAGCATGTTTACTTTGCGCTGGCTTGTGTGTATCTTCAGGCATATTTACAGCATGGCAAAACATAATGCCAAGCTTGGAAAAAGAATAGTGGTTTTCCAAGAGAATGTTATAAAATAATCTGCTATCTGCAAATACAAAAATATGGCAAAAGAATGGGTTAACAAGAAATAGTTTATGAAGCTGAGCTTTCTCAAACATGATTCAAGTAAATGGCTTGTAGTGTAAAATAAGTTTTTAGTTATTCATTCCTTTGCATTATGGTATTTTTAGGCAAAAAGAAAAGAGGAAGAGAACAGACAGTTTGCTGAAGCACTTGAAGCTTATTCTTTTCCACTATAAAATCCCTCACCTGCAGAAAAACACGGAGAAACATTAACAGTAAGCTATCAGATATGGAATCGTGAGCAGGAACCCTTTAGCACTGTATAGTTGAGGGCTCTGATTAATAGATAGGGGAGGATGTGCCAGAATGCCAAAAATAAGTACCTTTGTTTAAAAAATGCCATGAAAAATCTAACCATGGAGAAGGCAAGCAGAAAATCCAAGGAGCAGAGAACCTAAGACACAGCAGGTACCACCAACCAGAGCATTCAAACACAAACACAGAAAAACCTCAGCAGAACCCATATGATGTTAAGCATAGGCACAGCAGAACTCTGTAGATTTGGCTTCCATGGGGCATGGGAAAAGGAAACTTTATTAGAAAAAGTCATAAAGCACAAGTTAAAAATTATCTTGTATTGGTACATCCTACCTAAAAAAAAAAAAATTAAAAAAAAAAAGAGTTTAGGGTTTTTTTTCCTCTCAAAAGGTGAAAAAGGAAAATGATAGTGGTGAAGCATTCTTAAGTACTTTAAAAGCCTGGAGAAACGCCCATAAAAATCAAAAGTATTGCCAAAGCATGATTTAGTTGCATCCCTGGGGTGTGACTTAGGAAAATTTTAGTCTACAACATTCCTTCTGTCAGAAAGACACTGAAGATTCATAAAGTATCCATCCTGCAAGTACATACATGCAGTACTAAAAGAAGCTCAAGAGGAAAAACCCTCAAAACTTACATGAGTTAAAAGTTGTTTTGGAAGGAGATCACACAGCTGTGGAACAATCCCTGTGCACATGAGAAGGCACAGAAGGCCCACAAAAGCTTTTTCAAATCAGGCTAGCAACAACTGCAGCTGCTGCACTGCTGGTAAGCTGGTGTCATTAACAAGAGAGTCCCAAGTGACCAGGAGCACCAGTGTGTATCAAGATTGTTGAAGAACCATTGGAGTGGAGATGGCTCCACAGCCAGAGCAGCAGGAAGGAAAGGAGCAGGTGCACTGGGGATACACAGGGTTTTTAAAACCTGACTCCTCAATCGCAATGCACGGGCAAGCCAGGTCGGAATAGCAACTGCCCAACCATACCCAGCAAAACGACACTTGAAGGGCACAACCTTTGTTATGTCACCTGCACGTGACAGGCTGGGTGGGAAGTGCATGAACCACCAGGCAGCCTGGGGAGAGCTGCCAGTGCTCCACAGGACAGACTGACCAGGAGGCTCTGGAAGGAGCGCAGTCTAAAGTTGGTTCTCAGCGACCAGCAAAGCAGAGTGAAACAACCAAATTGGGTTTGTCACTTGGAAAGAGAGACCAACAGATCAGACTAGTAGAAATGTAAAGCAGTTTGAAGTATCAGCCAGGCGACCTCCTAATCTACGTGTACCGAGACCAGCAGAAATCAGTACACCTCAGTGAGAGGCAGAGAAGACGACCCAGTAGGTTTGCTTGATATTGGGGTGCTAAGACTTCCTAAATGGTGAAGAAAAACTTGGAAGGACTGATCTATGAGCTCAATCTTGCATCTTACCAGTGTCTGTGGATCAGCTAGTAGAAGAAAAGCAAGTGACTTGAAATGATTTAAAGACACAATGGCGTTTGAAAGGCCAGAACATGAATAATACTTTTCCTTCAGATAGAGAATTAGGAGTAGAAAAATAATTATAATGAAGACTGAAATGATCTGGAAAGTGGCAAAATAGTAATTTTGAAGGAAATGCATCTGTAGAGCCTGAAAAATTCAGAAAGCACATCTCAGTGTGTTAAAATGCAGCAAGCATCCAGAGATCCACTTCATCAGTTCTGTTGGTACATAGGAAGAATGGCAATAAGTGCACTTTTCCAAAAGCCGAAGAACTTAATGGCAGGATACCTGTGATGACTTATGCAATTTTATGCAATAGGTGGGAACTACTTGTTCAGATACAGAGAAAAAGCTATTAGCTATTGAATGGGGATTTTCGGACCTGTTTCACTCTCTCCATGGCAGTTCAGCTAAGCAGTGTAGTATAGGCAACACAGGAAGGAATTACATCAAAACTTAAAAAGCAACTTGATCACACTCAGCCCTCTGTCTAGAAAACAGCACTTCACAACCTCTTTTATGTCTTCTGCACGTGCCTCAATCCAGACAAAAAGTATGAGCTACTCTAAGCACTGTATTCGTGCAGCACACTTATGATGGCACTGATACTGCCTTGCAGGCCACATTGCACATCATACTGACTGAAACTTGGCAGGATTGAACTTCCCATGTAAATATCTCCTTGAGCAACAGTGAGAGAGCTAAGGCTCTGTCCAGAAAAGCAAAGGGGCAATGGCCATTTAAAATTAAGATGGGGAACACCCACAGATAACTCGTAAAATAAGCTTGGTGAACTTCCCTGTGAAATGTGAAGGATGCAAGCGGGCAGCTTTCAAATACAAGTGTGCACCAACCTGAGCTGTACAGGGTAATCAAATATAACAAATATAACAAATTATGATAGGATTGACTCTATATGTCACAGCTTTTCACCAAGGGCATGAGCAGGACATGACAACAAACTAGAAAACGAAGTTTGTTACTTGCTGTAACCCAATTTTTCTGTCAGAGAGTGAACAGTTCTGCTCTTCCCAATATACTGTGTTTGTCTGGGTTGGGTTTGTTGTTTGTGGTTTTTTATTTTGTTGTATTTTTTTTACAGTATCTCCCAGTTATACAATTTGTTCCTCTTAGGTTTTGTTTTCTTTTGAGGACACAGTGAACCAGGCATTTTGCAGCACGTTGTAGTTCAAATTTGAGCAAAAGGTCAAGTAGGCCATGGGTTATGAAAGCCTGTAAATGGTTGTCCCAGAAGTAAACAGTTCTCCCTTTGTAGCATGACTGTAGTGTTTATGTGTATCTATTTTGCTAGAAAGAAACTCTATTTTATATTAAAGATATTTTTCGGTCATTTTATAGGCTCAGGCACTATACACATTTTTAATACCCATGGGTTAAGCAAGCATGTCTATATATATGACATATATATACATACATATACATACATATATATATATATATATATATATACACACTAGCTATAATTAGAAGTGAACCACTACAGTCAGTCCTAGCTAGAACTGGGTTGGTTTCTTTAAGTATACTCAGATGACTCTGTGTGTACACATATAGATGTATGACTTGTTAGTGTCTCCACTTTAAGTGACAAACTCTATACTGGGCTATTTAGAGACTTCTTTTCAATCCCAGTTGCCTGGGAACATTTGTGTTTGTCTCCACCAACTGTGGCAAACAACCTTCATACCCATTAGTCATGAAAAGTAAATAACTAACTTCACTCAGGCAATAAATCCAAATAATCAGTAACGGCAGCAGGTGATAAATGTCAGCAGAACTGATATTATATTAGATCCGAGTTACTGAGTAACGCTAATGTGCGATGAATCAGGGCCAGAGGTCTGATGGGAACAGCTGACATGAGACAAATGTACAAGCACTTGTTTTCATCTCTTGTTTTTGAAAAGATGCAGAAACAAGGATATCACCTGAACCAGCTGTAAAACTACCCCAGAAGCCATTCAGGCTTCAAGCATGTCTATGCCATATCCATACCTGGTTTCTCCATGCTTGTGATGTGGCTGCAGGCAGAAAGCCATGGTACCTCTCAGGGCTCCCTGTTAAAACACAGTGCTGCTGGTCTCTCCCATGTGCACATCTTCACATGCACACTCGCAGGATTTATGCTCCAGTACCCCTGGAAATCTATTGGGCTTTTGCACCTGAGTTGTTTGCTTTCGAAAACGCAAGCCCAAACCACATCACTGCTTTAGATTAACAGAGAAAAAATGCAGCTACCTTACACACACATGTAAATGCAAGAACTCTGTCTTCCCAGTGATCTTCATAACCCACTCAACTTTTCCAGTGCCAGCTTTCTAGGATAAATTATTCACAAATCGCACAGCGCTCTGTTACAGAGTCCATCCTGCTGTTGAGCTCTGCCAGCCCTTTATTGAAGCCCAGTGACCAAACACTGGCTGCACATCCATACATTGACCTTAATTCACCACTGTCTTGTGCCACTGTTGGTGGTGATGCAAAGCAACTGTTTGCCATTACCGAGTCTGTTGGCTATTTTAAGCTGGTTTTTCACTGGCAGCATAACTACTCAGAGAGCAAAGGAGCAACTCAGCCCTTGTCCCTGCAGCATTTTCCTCTTTTTACTCTCTTTAAACCTGCTCTACCCACTATCTTTTTTGTCCCTAGAAGTTCCTGTGGGAAATAGTGGAGTTCTGGAGCCGGATGCACAAGCAAACAGACTTTCTGAGCACTGTTAAGTCCATAGGACAGGTGACCTCCTTACAGTCAGTCTCATGCTTCTTTTGGGGTGGTGCAGTCTGTAGGGCAGGGATGCAGGGGGCCCCAAAAGGGAGGATGAAGGGGAGAGATAAAACCTCAGGAGCAGATAGCATTGCTATCTTCTGAAGTAAGGCTGGGATCTAAAGAGGTTGAAACACCACTGGCCGCAGCTGGCCACAGAGAAGCAACAATTGGTGCTTCATAGGAAAGTGTGAGAGCCTTTTTATGGCCAGTAGAACAGTATTTCATCTTAATCCCGATTTTGCACAAATTTTGTGCAACCTCTTGCAGCTGGTGGCTCCAGAAGCTGCTCTGTGCAATGAAATGTGTGGAGGAGCTGCATCTTGCTATGTCCCTGCCTGGGATTTTCAAACTTTCCACTAAGCACTTTGTGTTAATCATTCACTACATTACAAAAACATCCCATTATGTTTGCTTTATTGTGCTATTTATTAATCCTGAATGCTTTTTCCCTTGCTTTCCAAGATAGAAAGGCCACCTGAAATGCTGTAGAGGATTTGACCTACAGCTCTTGCTCCATAGGAATATTTTCCTTGCAGCTCTCATGCCATATCTGCTATGGGGATGTCTCTCTAAAGATGTTCATGATGTCTCATTAATGCCAGCATCATTAACTGAATTGACAGTTTNCATAGGAATATTTTCCTTGCAGCTCTCATGCCATATCTGCTATGGGGATGTCTCTCTAAAGATGTTCATGATGTCTCATTAATGCCAGCATCATTAACTGAATTGACAGTTTTTTTCCCAGTAATTCCCATGGACAAACACAAAGAAACAGTGTGCACTCCTGGCTTTCTAGCCACCGGTGATGGTACTTTTCTGTGGGAGTTTCAGTGGGTGTCATATTTTTTAAATAAATAATGGAAACCATCATGTGTCCTGGGAGGAACCTAATCTACTGCTTCTTGTCTTTTCTTATTTCTATTTGTGTAACTGTAAGTCTAAGCTGTTGCATATTCAGCCTTAAAAAGCTCCTTGCCACCAAAATAATTTCCATTTTCTTGTTTATAGGTTATGAAAACATATTCTTTAATTTTCAACTTCATGACCTAAGTAGATTGAATTCTTAAGCTGTTTCTTGTCCCAGAAGTTTTCTAACCCTTGGATAATTGCTGGGGCTTTCCTGCATTTTGTCTAATTTTTAAAGTTGACTTTGAAAAGTGGACTTTCAGAAAAATTCAGAGATTCAGAAGTTGTCTTATTATAGGCAGCAATATCTCTACTTACTTCCTAGTGTTCTGCTTACATCTGCCAAGGTTCTTTCTCTTGATACAACCTGCTGTAGCTCATTCATTGAGCCACTTACCATAGTCCCTAAGTGGCTGCTTCTCTCTGAAACACTTTCCATTACAGGCTACATCCGTTCTTGCTTCCTTGATTGATTGAAATATATGTAGTTCATCAAGTAATACAAACACCTTAGTAAAACAAACTTGGATGTGATGTTATTTTCTGTCATTTGACAGTTTCTCCAGGTGTCAATTTTTGGTTTCTCCAATTAATTGAAAGATAACAAATAATACTGGGCTGACACAATTGGCTCACTCTTCTTTACTGTGGCAGATTTCAAAAGCTTCTGTGAATGGTGAGTTACCAAGTACTCTTTCCAGATCCATTTATATTTACCAAATTGTCTGCTTCTAAAGCAATTCTTAGTGGAGCTGGTGCCCAGGCACAGGCTCAGGCAGCTGTCCATGACACCTGGCAGGATCCCATTGCTGCTCCATCAGCTGAGCATTTTAAACAGCTTCACAGACAACCAAAAGCACAATTCCATTTTGTGCAGGGGCAATTCCTGATGATGAGGTAGCTCCTAAGAGCACCAGAGGAGGGTGGGGAATGACCCATTCACCATCCCAAAGGGAAGTTCAGTGGTCATTTGTCTAGGGCCCAGTTCCCTCAGGCCTCTCCAGGACTTCTCATTTCTCCTTAAGGGAGCCAGCTGCAGGTTCAGTTTCCTGCTTCCATTGAGACTGTAGTAGCAGTATAAAAACTTTAACATAAGTTTGTTCTATCATCAGTCTGGTCAGCATCAATCTGGTCTTCCTAAACGAACGTGTCATTTTATAATTAAATATCCTTCTATAGAAAGAGCCAATTAACCGGTGCAAAGCATTAACGACAATTAGTGTTTTTAAAAAAGGGATATAACTGATACAAATTATGTAATTTCCATGCCCATCAGAAGTTAGTATAGTTGCAGGAGAATTGCAGTTCAGTATTTTGGCAAAGTCCCATTCCAATCTTACCGCCTCCATGAATCTGACACAAGTATGGAAATCGCCACACGTTCCCCAGGCCAACGGCAAATCCGATACAGCTTAAAATGTACTGGAACTTATTGTCCCACTTGGGTCTGCCATCTTCTGTAGGGATTTCAGGTGTTGATGATAAATCTTTTGACATTTTCATGAAATATCCGTGGCTCCTTGGCCCCTTTCCCTAAAAATGGGAAGATGCTTCAAAAACTGTCTCTCCTACAGGTTTTATGCAGGATGACAGAAAGATCTTGGAAGAGAGGTGGAGCTTTCTTTTTATCTGATGCAAAGGGTTGTGTCACTGCCAAGGATGCAGTTTAAAGACAAAACCAGGAATTATTATTATATAGTTACCACTTTTTGCAGCTCCTTCTATAGTTAGACAGCTCGTGAATATGTTGTTAATGGGTAACTCAGGATCAAACAGGTTTTTATTTTCTGTTCTCCTTATGTTCTCAGACTCTGTCAGAGAAGTGTGACACTGAATATAATTAAAAAGAAACCTTTGCAGTGGACTAATTAAAATTACAAAATACCTGTAAAAATCTGTGAATAAAATGTTGGCATTTCCTTTCTTAGTTTATTAATAGAAGTAAATAAATGAAGGCATCTTTTCCAAATGCTAAAAGTAAATCAGAAAAAAAGCCAAGAAAAATTATACCTCCTGTGTTCAGACATAAGAATTTGGTCCATTTTCAAAATAGTTGCTAGAAGTTAATCACTTCCCACCTGTCAATGAATCCCCAGTGACTATTTTTATTATTCATTAAATAGTTACTGATGAATGCAAGAGCTGAATGCTTTCCTTCAAGAGAAAGGATGTGAGAATATTTTTCTGTTTTCTTTCAGTCATACCGGGGTTTTGCTGGTGTGCATGCCAAATCAGTTCACTCCACACTAAACAGAGCAGCCAGTCAGCTTGTTTGCTTCAGTAAATCAACAGTTTATGCCTGGATTCCCCTCCTCAAATGGGAAGAATTTCTACGTGAAGGTGTATTGTTTTCCCCAAAATAAAAGCCCTGCTCTGCAGCCAAGCACACAAATGTGATTGGGTTGCAGATCATCCGACCAGAAGCCAGTTTCAGATGAAGGCTACATGACTCTCCCCGGGCTGTCACAGCTCATCTGCTTACACCTCTGCCAATATCCAGACTCGCAGATGGGGCAACTGAGCTTCCCAGTGTCTTATCGGGGCTGTCTCAGAGTGCACACACGAGCTGGACACACAGGGTGGTTTGGCAGCACTTGCACAATGTCAGTGATCCCAGGGCACACACCACCATCACTCCTTCCCCTGCTGCTCTTCTGATCAGGAGATGCCTTGGGCTGGGCTTGGGCCCTTCCTGCAACAGCCTGAATTCCACACCTGGCACCTGCAGCCAGCCACTTCACACGTGGTGTTACTCATTCCTGGTGGCTGAGCTTTTTAGCAGCAGAAAAATCTGACAACAAAATGCTCTTCCCATTAAAGAGCAACACCCTCAAACAGTTTAAATAGTAACTTAATGTAATTTTAAAAATGGAAAATGGAATGTAAATTAAATTAATCATTCAGATTCTCTGGAACGGGTTGCCTAGAGAAGCTGTGGATGACCCATCCCTGCAACTCTTCATGTCCAGGTTGGACAGGGCTTAGAGAAACCTGGCCAAGTGGAAGGTGTCCCTGCCCGTGGCAGGGGGGTTAGAACTGCATGATCTTCAAGGTCTTTTCCAAGCCAAACCATTGATTCTATAATTCCATGGAGCACATGTGCAATGTGTGGCACTTAACTCTCAACTTAGAGGAGATAGACTACTTTAAATGTCCATTCTGGAGTAAATATACCCTAAGTGTACCTATTCCTTTTAAGAGAGTGTTTTGATTACAGCTAGTAGGAGGGTCTAAACTGGATCCATTCTCGTTTCAGAAGGTGGGTGTAGGAATTGCTGTAAGGTGATACAAGTGTATCACTGTCCATATAGAGACAGTTGGATGAAGAAGATCACCCATCCAGAGGGGAAATGGACACTGCTCCAGGCGCTCTGCCTGGTGCTCTAACAGTGCCCCTTTCCCTCTCTGGTGGCCACACAAGGGATGGGACTCCTCACTGAGCTTCACTGGGTCACATGGAAGTTAAGAAATTCAAATAATCGTAAAGTAAGTGTGTGTGTGTGTGTGTGTGTGTGTGTGTGTGTGTACATGAACCAGAGCCACCTATACCTCGATGGCAACAGAGGAGAGCAAGATTTGCACCTTTGTGTGCCTTGGTTGTCCCATCAGCACGGATCCCCCAGGCAAGTGGTGCATTCCTTGCTCATGGGTGCCACAGCAGGCAGATTTCATTGTTTCCTGAACTGCTGCTCCCTCATTGCAGGATTACCTCTACTGTCATCAGCAAAAGCAGCACTATCCGCCAGGAACTTGGAAGTTAGAGGCAATTTACAACATATATAGAATTCTAAATGAATCAGGCTGTCATTCCCATACGTATAAATGTTTTTATTAAATATTTTAAACTTCTCTATGAGACAAATAATATTAGTGGTTTTGTGCAACAGAGTGGCATGTAAAGTAAAAACAATTTAATGTGCAAGAAAGGACAGCATTAAGTTACCCTTCATCTTGGCCACCCAACCAGAATGATTACACATGTAAGAGTCACTTATGGCATTTCATGCACAGTGCATCCTCAAGCAGAGGGGATGGAAGCCAGTTTCCAACAACGTGGCTTCAGAATCAGAAAGAGGACAAATGATTTGGCCTGGTGCCCCAATCACTTGCAAATGTCACTGTTTTGCTTCCAGGAGCCAGGCCATCAACTCTTCACAGTGCAGTGCATTGTTAAGCAAATGTTTACCTGGAAACAGCACACGGTTATCCTTTCATGAAAATAAAATTAACTCCGAATTCTTAAAAAAAATACATATTTTTTACTTTCCTCACTGACAGACCATCCTTCCACATTTGGAAAAAAAATAGTTTCATGATGAATACTTTAAGTTTCCATTAATGGAAGTCTCAGATGTAGCGATAAGGCCAGCACGATCATTTTTTTTCTGACAGTGGTTCCTGATGGCTTTGTAGATGGCAAACGTAGGGATGGCCAAACTGGGCACTCCGGCAAGGATTACAATGACAGCATACACCCAGGGCGGGTATTCAACCTTCTCTGTTTTGGGGAATTCCTCCTGAAAGAGCAAACAACCAAGTTGTAGGAAGTCATGAGGAGCAAATACGTGGGAACACGCACACATTCAGTAATTCAACAGATCAAAAATGTCATTGGAACGCCGTCCGGCCACAATGGCACAACAGTTTGCCAATTCCACGGTAGCTTTCAGCACAAGGGTTTCCAGCTCCAGCTATTTTGGACTTATTTTTACTTAAAAATGATGTAAAGAAAATGGCATGAAATCAGTAAGAGCCAGGAAGGGAGACTGGAGGACTGGGACACTTCCTTGGCACAAAGGAATGTGGGAATGGGGGGGCCTTACGGCCAATCAGCCTTTTTGTGGGAAGGCTGAAATCAAAGGCTGAGGGAGGGCTGAAACATTATTAAGAGGGAAGTGAGGTTACAAAGGAGGAGAAAAGAAAGCAGTCCCATTTCCATGTCTTGTGGCGAGTTTGCCAGAAAACTGTTTCTGATGGAAGATGAATACAACTGACAGTGACTCTTACATTAAAGAAGAATACTTAAAATAAATATTTTGGTTTACACACTTACATAGCTAGGGTCCCAAACACTGTAGAGCAGTTCTTGGTTGACTTTCACCACAAAATAAAAGAAAAAGATAACTAACATAATGAGAGGACTGATGAGTCGCCAGGTAACCTGCCAGAAAATGTTTGGCTTGTGTCCAATCATGAATTCAATATCCTTGTTAAACCTAGAAGCAAAACAGGAAGTTCAGACTTAAAAGCTAGCCAGGGTCAAAGAATGCCTGCTCATAAACAGTGAAGTCCAATCTCTACCCCTAACTGTGGTTCCCAGGAATTTGCTAAAGTCAGTTTGAGACCAGAACTGACAACATCAGGAGTTAGACCTCAGTAGTTCAAATTAAGGCACGTATCATTGCAAAGCTGGAATATTATTTTTGGAAAAGTACTTGAAGATGTCTGTGAGGCATATGTGAAATAGTTTCAACAGGAAAGAGCCAGTGCAGATGCATTTTCCCCAGAGCATATTGCAGTATTGCTTCACAATTTTTTGATAAGTATCACAGCACTGCATAAAGGGAGCAACACAATACTAAAAAAGAGCAAAACCAAATAAAAGTAACAATAATTAGATTATAATAGAATGTTTGCCTAATTTGGATATCTACCAGTTTTCTTGGGCTGAATAATGAAACAATATTTAACTTTACACATTATTAAAAACACCTACAATTGTGTTGTTTGGATTATTCATGGGACATGCGTTGGTCAGTGGGGCAAAAATATTTCCACAAGAAGAAACATTGAGAGTGGTACTGTCTGCATCAGCCCAGAACCAATTTATGGCTTCTCCATATAATGCAAAACCTTGTGCACACACTTCTTAAAAAATAGTTAGTTTGGAAGTTTGGAGTTTCTGTTTTAGTCCTTCTGTCTGGATTTCCTGCATACCCTATGGGGATATACCTCAGGGGACTATTCAGTTCGTCCTTCAACTATGAACAACACACTGAATCCACTTGAGTCTCAATTACTATGTAAATTTATTTTATCTTTCATCCCTAACTTCTGAGATCTAGGTGTCTTACAATGATATGGAGCCCCATATATGCAGTCCCGACTGCAGCATACGCTCAGGTGTCAATGGATAACACATATGTTCTCCTTCAAGCAACAGAGCCATCTTTCTACCAATGACCCTTTCTCAGAAAAAGGTCACAGAAACTCATCTGGAGAAGATAACACCACTTTTGGGCAGCCCTGAAAAGCTCTGTTCTCAAAGAGGGCTACAGTGATGTGTACTGGCCAGGACCATTAAAGTTTGGTATGAGGCTCTTTTCTCAGTCAAACACAAACACACACACACACATTGCCCCTACTTTATGGACTCAACCCATGCTTGTGTCCTGGGAACAATTTTGATTTACTTTGTAAGGAGTTCTGAGATCTTAAAGGGAAGGAAAAGAGATCAACACAGACTTTTCTGCCCTTAACAAATTAAAATAAGCCTTCTTTCTCAAGGGTACATCATCTAATTTACCTAACCTGATTCATGCTTCCTCGAGTAGTATAAAAGTATGGGAAAATGGGCTACAGGGGCATTCACCCTACTGTCAGGAGTAGCAGCTGAATCTGGCACAAGTAAAGTTCACAAAGTAAAGTTCACAAGTTCAAGTAAAACCTGTGAGTGATTGAATTCCCTGTACTTTATTTCACATTTCTTATGTATTAATTATAAGCACGAGAATGTTGAAACTTGATTTATTACATCTCTAGAAAGCTGAGAGAGTAGTTACTCACTGCTACAACTGATAAAGTCCTGGATTTATCAGCTAAGAACATATCTCAGTAGCCTTGGATTTGCAAGCTGCTGTAAACTATTATCTGCAGGCTGCTTGGACAGGCAGATCCCTTTGTTGGATAGTATCAATTAGCACTCCCTGTAAACACTCCTGGGATATACCTCTGTGTTAAACTTTCAGCTCAGGGCCTATGTGCTTGTACTTTACTTCTGCTAATTAAATGTTTAATGCAATTATCCTGAAGAAGAGTTATCATAAATGTGACCATATTTAAAAGGCAGATGAGCTATAGTGGCTCTTATGTAACTGTTGCAAATGTCTACATTCTGATGCCTACTTTAAAAATAAATTATTTGCATTCATATTCTCGAATCCAGGGCTCTTGTTGATGCCTAATATTCTCTTGCAATATCCTAAGGATGTCTTTATTTGAACTGGTTCTTAAAGAGCATTATTTATTATGATGTATTACTAAAGTGGAAAGCTTTCCCATAAAAATTCTTAACAAGCATTATTTCTTTTTGCTGAGAACTCTTTAAGAAACCTGAAACATATAAGCAACCCTAAATTACAGCTGCATCATTTCATTGATTTCTCTAACAGAAATTCTGTGCACAGAGATTCAGCCAAAGATTGTAGCTATACAACAATAATCACTTTATGCATTGATATCAAGTAATGGCTAAGCTGTATTTCATACCTGTCTATTCCATAAATGTAGACGACTGAAAACATCTCACAAAATGCAATTATCAGCAGGGGAATGGAGCCAGCAAAACCATCAAATAGAGTCAGCCAGTAATTACCCGAATTCAGCACAAAAATGAAAGCTATCAAATAACACACCACACAAATGAGACCTGTGGGGAAAAAAACAAAACAACAGCACACTTAGGCAAAGAAAGTAAAAGCAAAATGAGAAAGAAAAGTATTTCCTCAGTAGCTATGAAGAGCTTAAAAAGTACCTCTCGCAGCCTGAAGGCCACCCCTTTATTTTTTAATGTCACGCTGGGTAGGCTGACTTCTATTTGGGTAAAACTCTCCTAACATTACACAGGTGGTGGATGTTGCAAACAAAAAGGGAGAAAGCTGAAGAGAGAAAACAGATCCTCTTCCTCCTAGCTGATGGGATAATGTTACTCTGAGAGAAATCCTGCCTGGGTGAAGGACTCAGGTCCTCCAACTTCCCAGTGGAGGAGACAGTGCTCATCATGAGCAGGTGGATGGGCAAGCCTAAGGGTTAAGAGCTGCCTGTGGGCTCAGAAGGAACCTCATATGAGCTGCCCCATTTTGGGAACATGAGAACATCTTCAGTAGGTTATCTTGGAGTCTTAAGACCATTCCAGATCAGAAGATAGAAGCAGGGCTGCTTTTTCAGCACACAAGCTGCTCTCTGGGGAGGGCGAGGAGGTCACTTGTCTCTGAAAAAGCACTTACCAGTAACAAGTTCCTTAGGCACTCTGGGGGGTAAAATCTTGAGATCTTGTAAGGGTACAAGCACACCTTCCATATTTCCAAACATAGAGGACAAACCCAAGCAGAAGAGCATGATGAAGAAGAGAATGGACCACAAAGGTGAGACGGGCATTTTGGTGATAGCTTCAGTGAAGACAATAAAGGCTAGGCCAGTTCCTTCAGCTCCCTGGGGAAGATTTAGGATCATTAACATCACACGGCACTTAAATTTACATTGGTAGTCATTAGACTTGGCAATTAAATAGTTACTCTGCATTCCTACCATATTTAAGGTATCAGTATGTGTTAGGGTGTTCAACTTACATCATTCAGGAAAGTTTCCAGATCGCAGGTTTCAAACTTGAGGCTTGCAAAAGTTGCTGGATCGGTCATGTTGCACAGCTGCTGCATTTGTTCAAAGTTATCTTGGGTTACATTGCCTTCTGGCAAATCAAAGGCATTCATCAGAGTAAGAATATTTCTGAAAAAGTGAAATGTAAGTAATTTGAAATTATTAGTTTGGAAGCATCATCAGGGTTCATTTATGTTATCAAACAAGTTATTAGGAGTACAATGTCAAGATCAGATTTGACATTGGAAATTCCAGCAGATGTGCATGTGCAATTTTCTTTCTTCCAAGGTGAATATAGCACTGTCTTTCACGGCATAGAAGACTCTAAATGGATGGACACTCTAGGAACCTGCGCAGGAGTTAGGTGCCTGTCTCAGCTTTGCAGACTCAACACCAGTCCCCAGACTGGGTGGCTTATGGGAATGTCTGAGTTGTCTGCAGATGTGAATCATGCAGTTTCACAGTTGAAGGTGGAGGAACTAGACTGGAAACCACAGAGTCTGACTGGCCTGGTAAAATGAGTCATCTCTGATGAGACCTAAGCTTTTGAGCTCTCCAAAAAAAGAGAGAGCTCATCTATGCATTTTAAGTTAAACACATGTACAGAGCTAACACAGGAACCAGAGAATATTACATTCATGCCATATGGCAACATGGAAAATAATGTAATAATTAAACATTTAATAATGTAAATGTTGCCTTTGCAACATTTATGTAGGAAATAAGGTGACTTAAACAATTATTACTTTCTATGGGATTTGCTCCACAAGATTCCTTTTTTTTATAAGTAATGAGTGGTTCGGATGCCATGCGGGTCAAGAGCTGCAATTATTCAGAAATGATAAATCCATTATCAGCAGGCTAACAGAACTGCCTCACCCCCAAAAAAACACCTGCATATTCTGTGGGGTTTTCTTCCCAATAACTCACTTGTCAAAACAGTCATCATATCTTGCTGTGGCTCTGAATCCAATGATGGAGTATATGACTGTTGCGGCGTAGATGGATGTGAAACCATTGATCACCGAAACGATCACAGCATCTTTCTCACAGTTGTTGCTGCAATTCAAAGAGAAGAAACAATGGATGTCAATCACATCCCCAAAATTAACAGTAGAACTGGCTACCAAGACTAAGGAAAAAGTAGTCTAGGATGCATAGGTACATTAATGTACCCTCTAAAAGCACATAAGTAGTGCTGTTAGATTTAGTAAATTAAAACTTGGCACCTTAAGCAATTTATTAGCTATGGTTTTGGTTTCTTTTGATGCCTTTTTCCTCTTCAAATAATCCTGTTCATAAGGAATAATTGCCTGAGCTGTTTTCATGTTTGGCGCACGGGAAGTAAAGTATGAGGGGCAAAAGAGACCCCTCCTTTTCAAGCTTGTCATGGATGTGTGCAGAAACGTGTTGCCATGGGCTTCACTGCTGGTATATTGTGCTGCAAGGTGAAAGATTTGGGCTTGAATTCAAATACTCAGACAGGAAAAGTGAGCAGAAGTTCACTTTTCATAGCGCTTAGGTATGGTGAACTTGCAGTAGCCAAGAGCACTTGGTGTCATTGGAGAACACAAAAAAAAGATGAGAGATTCTAAATATCTCAGAAGACAGAGAGCATAGAAAAAACTTTATTGTCTAATTCTTACTACTTTTTTATAAGGTGTTCTGATCCAGACTTAACATGATTGGTGAATAGGAACGACACCTCTCTAATCCTGTTGGCTAAACTAGAGAAACAGCTAAAATGCTTCGAGAACTAGAAAAGCAAAACAGCACCTGGAGAAAGATTGTGTTGAGAAAGGATAGTTGTTTGCCAGGATTTGTTTTGAGAAGAAGCTTTCTTAAGAATTTCTCCCTTGGGAGAAAGTTAGCAGGCTAGCAGGCTAAAATCTCTCAGACTCAGAAATATCAGGCCCACAACTTGGAAACAGTTTTGTTTGACTGTTGAACCAAAGATGGTTCAAAAGTTCTCAATTTTTGGGAGAACAGTGGAACATTATGCTGATAAGATGGGACAGAAAACTCTTTGTAGAAATGCCTCTGCTGTAGGCACTTCTTGGCAGTGTGCCTGTGCTAATACAAAGAATTTGTGGAGCCAGAAGCAGACTTTCATCTGAGGGACAAGATAAAATATCCATATTTGTCGGAGCTCAGGGCATCCCTCTGGCTGCCCTGGCAAGTCCGAGACCCCCGCAGCGGGGTCAGAGACCTTGGCATGAAGCCCAGAAAAGCACGGGTTTTGATGTAAGCCCGTGGGAAAAGCTACCCACCTTGAGGGAGGCACTGCAAGCCGCACGAGTTTGAAATAGATAGTTTTTAGTTTGTCACAGGGTGAAAAAGTAGAATTTACTATTTCTTAGCATGGGGTCAAAATGGTGGATTTTAGGTTTTGTTTATCTTTCTTCTTTCTTCTTCGTATCCTCCATGTCTGGAAGGTGGGTCTCGGTTGGGATTGGTAGAGGTAAAGGGTGGTCTGTTTGACCTGTAGGTCAGACATTGGCAATGAAAGTAAAACAAAGGATACGTTGTGGAAATTGATTGGATTTGTCTTTATGTATAAAACCTGAAACTCTTTGGGAACTGCCCTCTTTTCTGTTTTTTCCTGCTCCGTGTTCAGAGCAACTGAACTGCCACAGGGCACAGAACAACTTTATGATAAGATAAAATAAACAACCTTGAAAACAAATGAGAGCGTTGTCTCCACTGTGTCTTCCTGTGCCTTGCACAGGATTCAGAAGAAAAAATAAGAACAGAGACCGAAATCCCTCGATCTCGGGAACAACAAACCCGAGACATATTAAATTAGATAATGGTTTTAAGAGAAGGCTGTAAAATGGTAGATATCTTATTTCTCCTGGGCAGGAGAGGGGTATTGAGATAAACTTGATGTGGTCATATTTAATTTTCTGAACATGCTCAAGAGGAGAGACAAGCCTCTCCAACCAAGACCTATCACACTGTGTCCTTTCCCCATTGATAGCATTGCAAATAGGCTTCTGCTGGATGGAGGGCATTGAATAGAAATTCCTTGCTGTATTGTGTCAGTTTTTGCAATGTAACACGAGACTCTCCATGACAGGCTTGAAAAACATTTCTTCCTTTTAGAGAAAGAAGGATACTCAAGCTCCTTCTCATTATGAATTAGTGTATCCTTCATGGCATTGAAACCTTATTGTATTTTCTGATGTTTTTGTGCTCCCAAACCATCCAGGGACAGAGTCACTGACACCTGGTCCAGCTGGTGCTGGATTGCAAGTGGCCCAACACCACAGTGTAACGCTGTGGAATTTGCATGGGGATTTTTTTACTTATATTCCTTGGGAGTTTAATGACTTTGTTCAGTTTCCTCCTTAAGTAATGAATCACTGAGCATTGAACAAACATGGCCTGAATGCAGCTGCTCTGTGTGTTGGAAAACCCAGAGGACACTGCTCCTTTTGTCTGTGCCTTCTGGAAAGGTGGATGCTCTCAGTTCTGACCCCGTGGCTGTGGGATATTGACTTGGACCTTAAGCAGGGCTTGACACCTCACACTGAGACTTGCAGGCACCAAAAACTCCAGGTGATCTTTTCAAAAACACCTGAAATCAAGAGTGATGGCAAGGAACTTCCTCAGTGACTGAAATGCTGCTGTGGTGTAATTGAACCCAAGCCAAAACTGAAACACAGATTTCTGAATGCATGACCAAACCACATATCCAAAACTTAATTCAGAGATGTTTACCAAAAATATTAGGTTTAGCGAATGTCACAAACTTTCCCTTCCAAAAGTGCTGAAAGGATGGCAGGCACTAAGAGGCATTGGTGGCTGCTCCAATATTTTATGAGGGAGAGTGTTGAATACAGCACTGCATCATAATTTGCAGGCTGGGTCAGCCCCTGAATGATGGGATTTCTCACTCCCTGGCCCCATAGCACACATATAAAGGAATTAAATTTAAATTTCAAGATTAGATATATCTCTTCATCTCAAAGCTAAAGTTTTAAACTGTGCTCCGTGAATTGATGTGAAATATGTGCTTTACCACCTGCTCTGAGACCAAGGGCATCACTGTGCACCGAGCACTCCCACAGAGGAAACTCCTGCTCACCAGCTGGTGGTGGGCAGCCAGTCCCCTTCTTCCTCTGCTGCATCATCACATCTTTCTCTAGGAAGTCAGCCAGAACGGGGACCTGAAATCTTCTTTTGGGAGCAGCCAGAGGAGATGCACCTTACATGTCTGAGGGGAGGCTGTCCCAGTCCCAAGCAGCACAAGAGTAGGGCAAAATAGAGATATTTCATTTGAAAGAATAAAATATTCATATTAAATTTGGGTTTTGCCTGGCTACTTACTGAACAGAGTTGTAGCTGGAGAATGAAATGAGGCCTCCAAAAGCCAAGGAGAAGGAGTAGAACACCTGAGCTCCTGCATCCAGCCACGTCACTGGGTTTGCCAGCTCGGTAACCTGAGGAATCAGACACAGGTTTAAGCACATCCAACATTGCTATTTCAACTAAGCACGAGAGATATAAAATAACAATTAAAACAAAAACATTAACCATGCAAAACTCACTGTTCTTGAAGAATTTCAACAAATAGATCAATATTTTTGTCAAACTTACTTTTTTTAAAAAAAGAAAACCTATCAAGTTTTTATGTAAGTATTTTGAAAATTGATTAAAAATGCTTTGCATAGCTGACAGCTGCCATACCTGTTTTCAGAAAAGGTGTCTATTACTTAGCATTAATTATGATCATTCAGAGATCTGCTTATGGAGAATGATCCCTTTTAAAATTTTGTTTAAATACTGCTATATAATGAAACCATTCTCTTAGTGTTTTTGTTCATATAGCGATTAGGTGGGTTCTACTCCCAAATACATGATTTATGCTTTAAATTTAGGCTGGTTCTTAGGTAGAATATAGGAAAACAAATCAAGCTACATAAATGACAACCCCACTGCTCTGTGATGATTATTCAATTTGTTAGAACAGATTTTGATGGAGGATGGAGAGAGAGAGGAAACATTTGAGTGTATGTACACTTGTTATATCCAGTGCAGAGGATTCGCCTCGCAGAATCAAGATTTTTAAGATGTCTGAGGGATTGTTAGAAAAGCACCAGTGGGGAGGACTAATTTTCTGTCATTCGTTAATTACAGAGAGAACCACCCCATGTTTCACTGAGCAGTGACTTACATTAGGGGTGAAGAGATACACAATTCCATTGGTTGATCCTTTCAGCGTCAAGCCACGGATCAGGAAAATGGTAAGCACCACGTACGGGAGAGTTGATGTCACATACACAGCCTGCACCAAAAAATAATGTAAACAAACCAGTCAAATAAAACACTTGGAAAAAAAAAGTGAAGAAAACAGGAAAATAATCAAGGTGTGGTGACTAACAAAAATGACAAGTTTCAAGTGAGTCACAGTTAGCATACTACAGTAATAAATGTGCAATGAAATAGTATTTGTGGTACATTTTGATAATAAATACTATTTTAGCAATAGTAGTCTATTTAAGAGAAATTGTTGTTGAAATTCAACTCAGATCATTCAAAAACAGCAGCAAAAATAATCTACACCCTGAGACCAGATTGATGCAAGGATGGACTCTCAGGGCTTTGCTGGGCAGAAGAACATTGGTCACTCTTTCGTAGAGATAATATTTAGGACTTGTACAAACCCAAATTAATCTGTATAGGTATGTTTGGAAGAGAATAGCCATAATAAAAAGAGAGTCCCTTGATCTTGATTAAAGATTAATATTAGTGTTAAAGTGATAATACCTAAAAATGTGTTACTAGGACTTGTAAGGACATGGAAGATTCAAAAAGAATTGGTCACAAAAATCTCCACATAAATCAAATCAAGTTAGATTCCACTTCATTCACCTTCATTCTTCAAAAAGCAGTCCCTATGATGACACAAAATTTTGGACATGCTTTCACTCAAAAACCAGACAGCTTCTATAACATTATTAATTCTGTGTAAATAAGGGATCACAACAGCATGATTAATCTCATCTCATGGAAACCCCTACCAAGACAGAGTACCTTTCCTGTTGTTTCAATGCCTCTGATAGTGCACACGTACAGCACACCCCATGCACATGTTAAACACAGCAAAAGCCACCACTGGATACTGCCGGAATCCTCAATGGAAGTGGAGATGTTCAGAGTTTCCCTGTACCAGAAGTAATCTACAGGAGAGCTCTTGGCACACTCTTCTACATACTCTGTAACCACAAAATGGTTGTCATTCTGTATGTCTTTTATTTATCTGGAAAAAAAAGGAAGCTAAATAATAAACATCAGTGTTTTAAATTGTTCCACTTAATGCCAATGGATTTGTTGTTGGCAAATCTTCAGATTTTTGCAGGCCAGATTCATGGCAAAATGAGAGATTTCAAGGACAGCTGTTTAACAGGTATTTTAATACAGTGGTTCTTCCCCTCCCACACCTCCTTCAGCAATATTTTGTCTTCTGTTTTGTGGGGCATTGTTCAAGGAATTGTCAGCTCAAGCTGAATCCCCAGCTCCCTGCCCTGCGCTGGCCTGTGCCATATTCTGCCCTGGCCTGCCCTTCAATGAGGCTTTCCACGCTCATTCTGGGGGCAGAGGAGCAGGGCACTCTGAACAGCTGTTCACAGGCCCAGCAGAAAATCCTGCTTCACACAAAGCTGACTGTGGAAAACAAAGCTGCTGTCACCAAGCGGTCTCCAAGGAGCTGTAGACTTGTCATTTTCAGAGATACTGGTGTTTCAAATGGATTATGCTTTTTTTTTTTTTACTTTTCAATGTGCCAATGGAGGGCTGTTGGTGGGGAGATGGGTGAAACACATTGCCTAAATCTGGAAAATGTTAATGTTTCGACTAGATCTACACTTAGTGAATATTCTATATGAGAACATCTGTCGAAATCTATCACGAAGTTTCATATAAAAAAATCAAAATTTGTCTCAAAGATGAAGTTCTGGCCACCTTTTATTTCATGTGAATTGGTACAAAACACAAGTATCAAATAGTGCAATGTGCCTGACTGGACTGCCATGCCTTACTGCTATTTCACAGAAAGGCTCATCTAGGGTAGCTGTTAGAAATAGAAATCTGTGCTGTGCAATAAAATACAATATTTTATAAAATATACCTGTTCTGTTGTGAGTGAGAGGACAGTTATTCCAAGGCAGGGGCTCTTGGAAGGAGTTGAAGAAATACCACATCACACAGGCAATAATAGTATTATAATATAAGCCCACCAGGAAAGATACAAACATTGATGCTATGCCTGAAAAAGAAAAAATCAGAACATGGTGTAAATTGCGACACTCTTGTCTTCAGTATATATCAAAGTACATGATATCAAACTCAACCTTTCCTTCCTCCCCTGCTACATTTTGGATGTAGGTTTGTCACTATGAGTTGGTTGCCTAAGGCTGGACAGTCCTACATGGAGTTACATCCTAAAACCTCTCTGAGACTGAAGGTGATTCCCACTTAGGAGCCAACTTTATGAGAGGACTAACTCCCTACAGACACCACCCAATCCAGTTCACAGCCTTGCCAGCTGATATCCAGAGAGTTTGGGATGCTGGACACATGTAAAGCTCAACTGACTTGGGATTTGGATTAAATGAGACTGAAATATCTCCTTCTTCCACAATGTCCCTGCAAAGGTCAGCAGAGGTGGTGTTGTACAGGATGGATGGCTGCCAGGAGGCACAGTCTGTGACCAGGTACAGAATTCACACTGGTATCTGTCCTCCTCTGCCTGTTCCCAAGTGATCAACCTCTGATGACTTCTCTGGCAGACAGTAAATGCTAATCATTAGCTCCTGAGGGCTCTTAGGTTCTAAAGAATCTTGAAAAATTCCAGATGCAATGAACAATTATCTTTCGTAACTGATTTACAGATGCAGTGGATGCCAAAACAGTCCTGTTTCTTCCCTTTCCAGTGTCTGGTTGAGGTTGGAAGGGATCTCTGGAGGTCACCTGGTCCAACCCCTGCTCAAGCCCAGCCACCCAAGGCTGCCCAGGACCATGTCCAGGCAGACTTTGAGTATCTCTGAGGCTGGAGACTCCACAAGCTCCCTGGGCAGCCTGTGCTCACCCTCCCCACGTTTCCTGATGTTCAGAGGCACCTCCTGTGTTTCCTGTGTGATGAGGCAGCTGTGGAGGTTTTTATGTTGTGTGCACAATGCTGCTTCTACTACATTTTCAAATGGACTCTTTGAAAACTTGGAAGTTTGGTACAGACGTGAAGAAGCATTTTCTGTAAAATACTCTTTCTACTAATTTTTTGGAATGGTAACTCTCAGATGCAAAAAAGTAAAGTCAGGTGGAGCTGAGGTCTATCAGATAAAGATTCAACCAATATTTATCCACAGAACAGTTACAGAACAATTTTGGCACACCTAAAGGTTCATGCTAATGGTAGAAACAGCCAGTCTGGATAATACAGTAAAGATCTCTGAGGCCTGAAATCGGTCTCAGATTAGAGAAAGGGTTTAACAGGGCCCACAGTACTTGGGGATGTGAACACAAAATGGTCACTGTGCTTTATCATGATTAGTTTGACCTATCAGTGGAGAGTTAGGAAGAGGGGAAAAGGAATAGATGCTGAAATCTCTTATGGCACACCAGAATAAAACCCAGAAGATTTGGTTTTTAGATCATCAGTTCAGAGACTTGTGCTTCCTCAGGTGGCTTTTTGACTTACCAACCCCTTTCAGGGTAGGGTGGATAGAGCTCCATACACCCACACTGCCTTTCCTCAGCCTTTGACCAATGGCAAACTCAAGATGAAGCAAGGGGATTCCCTCCAGGACTAGCAAAATCAGGAAAGGGATCATGAAGGCGCCTGGAATGGATAAGAAAAATAACAATTCCAATCAGTGAAGTACTAAAACAAAACAAAAAACTTTAGGTTTGTGAGGCATTGACATGATAAGCAACCTGTAAGCATCTTAGTGGAAACCCTTCCCTGTTTGCTGAGCAATGCTTTTCCTGATTGCCCAGGCAGGGCACTCAGTTACGTATGTAGTTTCAGGTAGGAATTCTTATTCTTCCCAAGTGACACACATAAACAGAAATTATACCCTCTCAAGGTCAAAATTTGAAAAAGCCACCTTTGTATTGCAAGTGGAGGAAAGGTAGAGGCTCTCCTGGAATGACTTCCCCCCCTTTTTTTTTTCCTTCTGCAAAAGATGATAGTTTTATAGCTGTGACTCATGCAAAGTATATGAAATTGTTGAATGAACTAAGCAAAGTACCTCTAAATATTAGGCAGAAGCCTGGGGCTGTCTGCCTAAAACAACAATAAGTTCTTGGCATCTGTGTTCAACAACTTCCATGTTTGATTAGAAGACATTTGAGTACAGGGTTCAAACCCTGTTAATTACGATAAAGTTTCTTAGTACAGGACAACTGTTCTTAATTAATTTTTTCCTGAACAAGCTGTACCTTGGATATGGGAGGTAACATAGAACACCACAGTGGACTATGAAAGTGCAGAGTCAAATGCTTGAATATCGCTACACATCAGAATTATGGTTATCTGTCATTACAAAATGGCTTTAACTTCCTAATCTAAATAGGAGCAAGTAATCTGAGTGCAATGAAAAGAATGCAGACCAGAATATTATGGATTCAGGTCTGGGTATTTACTGACATTCCTCATGTGTGCAATGAAAATCAGATAGCCAGTGAAAGAGGAAATCTGAAGAATGAAAACTGTTCCAGAAACTGAAATTTAATTCCTGGGGATTCCAAGCTATCAAGAAAGCTGGCGAGCTGTGAGCACACAGCACACCTCTTTAATTTTTTTCCTCTCTTCTTTTTGTGTCTATGCAAGGACTGTCATGGGACCCCTTTATCTGACTGCTCTGTCATAGATATGTTATGCTTAATGACCTCTTCTACAGCATCTTAATAAAGGTACCTCTGTAAGCATGTGAAGGAAATCTCCTGAGGCTGATAGAAAACTCTTGCCATGTCCACCAGAGAAGATGGTTCAACTCTGAGTCCTGCAGCCAATTTTACACCCTGTGCTGTCGACAGGGAGAGCTGTGGTGTTGGGACTGTGCTGCTGCTGAATCTCCCTGTCTTGGAGGGAAGGCCATGTCTGCCCAGGCTGCTGGAACTGTGTGAGTGGAGCTGAGCTGTGCATATCAGATTAGTGAGAAAAAATGGAGTCTAAATCAGAATATCAGTCTGCCTGCTGTCCAGTGAAAGCAAAAGGTTTAGACTGCCTTTGAAAGCTTTCTAAAGCTCCACAGGAAACATCCTGATCTTCCCCCACTTCTGCCAACAGAGAGGGCAACTATCAAAAAAATATTTTTCTTTGATAGGTATGGTAAGGAACAATTGGTCATAGCTTGAAAAGACTATAAAGGTTGTACATTTCCATATTCAATAAGATCTTTGACCAGGGAGAAGATTTCTAATCATGTTCTCAAGTGATCTTACTGTGACATGACAAAAAAAGGTGATGTGTCTGCATTAGGAGGACCTTAGCTGAACTAACTGCCAGTCCACGGTTAAGTTTCAAGGCATGATCTCAAATCACCACAAGCTGAGTCTCAAAGGGTGACACAGACTTATCCTCAGTGCAAATGGGGAGTGTTTGGATCAGGTAGCTGTAGAAATCCATCTTGTGGACTTAACTGCTAGCATTGCTCAAGAAGGGCTCTACCAAAGAGAACTGAGACCGGGGTATAGCAGAGACCTATATGGCATCCAAAAGAGCAGGGAACAAGAACAGATGCAGATAAGGCATCCATACAAACTCTGCAGGGTCAGGTTTCAGACTCCTGTGATGTGTCTTGGGCTTGAAACAGAGAGAATATTCAGGAATTTAAAACTGCTGGTACAAACACAATGATTGTGTCCTTCTCTGATCTTCCCCTCATGGGAGCTCCTGGTCAGAGTGTGACACGAGGGAAACCGTGTCAGGCTGACATGGGGTTGGAGCAGTACCTGTGTCTTTGTGAAAGGCCAGGGACTGTGTGTGTGGAGGTGCTCCCACTGACCCTCCCATCAGGAGGGGGAGGATGAGTTCCCTCCCATCAGGAAAGGAAGCCATCAGGGTGTAAGGGGATGGAGTGCAACAGTGAGGGTGCCCTCTTTGCATACACTGCAAAAATGTGGTTTACTATGAAAGTAAAACAGTTATAGAAGTGTTATTCACAGAAGGAGGGTGGAGAATCAGCAGAGAACAAACTATTTGAAGCCAAATTTGCGTGCACTGCATGTCTAATCAGCTGAATAGAGGCCCTTAGGTGCACATCACTGCATGTTACAGCACAGCTCGGAAAGTCCATAAAGAAAAAATGGGGCAAGCCTTTACAAACTGAAAGAACAGTCAGTTCCTTGCAGTAAGTGAGTCTGACACCGTTTCAATAACTCCCAGAACTTCTGCCAACATGGGCAAAACCTTTGTACTGTCAACAGTGATGCCAGGCACAGGTGGATGAGGAGTCCATGGTCATTTCTGGCTTAGATGCCTTTCAGCTGCCAGTCAACAAAGCATGGAGAGAGGGCTGCACTGTTACATCTGACAGTATTAGCTCCTGCAGTCAGTACATTTGTAAAGTCCCTGGAGAGGTGGAAACAGAGGAAAGAACCTTGTTTTGGAAGAGATCCTAGGTCCTCAAAAATTGGAACAAGCCCTATATGTTTCACAGGTTTGTGACATGACAATACACAGTCAGAAAGGCACAAGTCAGGAATTGCCTGCTTTAGCACTGACACCCTTTGTAACAATATCTCAACTAAGGCCACAATGCTAAATTTGAATTTGCAACTAGGGCAGTTCACTTTCCTCAAAGCTGGGGTGGATCATCATAGTTCACTCTTTCCTGGCATTACAAAATAGCCACTTTTCTCCAAAGTGAGACAGCAGCAGCCTGAGGCTCCTAGATCTGTCCCTGAGCTGCTCCCCACTGATGCAAGACTGTTCTTGCAAGGACTAAATGGTCTCCTGAGAAGGGGATGTAGCTCAGATCTGAGAGGTGAGGAAGAAAATAGATGAGATGCTCTTCTTCTTGGAGATGATGTCCACATACTCCTTTTCCTGAAGGGACAGACAGGCACAGAAGAAAGAGAGGAATACTCAGCAAAGTTGGAAGTTTAGCAAACATCTCTACAAATAACAAATCATAATGAGTCCTTCAGTCTTTGACTAACAAAAAGTACGTCAGTTTTTCTTCTGGCTTTCCTCTGAAATGCTTTCAGTTTGTCAGTCTATATTTTTACAGTAGTAAATAGGTTCTAATGCAAGCAAGATGTTCTAATGCATGCTGATTTTAAAAATGGATAATTTTTTAGTAAAAAGGTTTTTTGCATGTGGCTAAATGACATGCTCTATAGAAGTCTGAGTATATCATGTACAGCTGCCTTTGGCAACTGGCTTCAATGAAGGTATATTTTCTGGTGCACTAATCACTTTTCAGTGATTAGTCATTCATCCTGATATGTGGCATGTGCCACAAAGGACTCAGCATTTTGAATAGCACTTCATGTATTTGAAACTAGAAATATTTAACTGTAGGAATATTGCTATATTTTCAAGAGAAATAAAATTATAGCTCTCAATTATTTATGACACTTCTCTTTCTTGGGTTCTTTGGTTTCTAGGGTTCAATTCTAGCAGCCAGCTCAGAAATCCATCTCTGCTGCATTTTCCCTTTCTCTCAATTTCTTCCCAACCTTTCTGAAAGAAGCAATGATGGAAAAATAATAATTTAACTTGCAAAGCTGCTATATAGAATCAGAGTCATTATAGTTGGAAAAGACCTCTAAGATCATGGAGTCCAATCAGTAACCACAGTGTTCACCACTACACCCTGTCCCCAGGTGCCACACCCACACACCTCTAGAACACTTCCACGTTCACATGGGACACAATAAAAAAAGCCAAAAAACCTAATACTTTTTAAGCAGCCACAATTTTATGATCCTAACAAATGAACCAACGGTCTGAAAAGAGCCACTGTATAGATGTACACAAACAATGACTGATATTCCAGTCTGAAAACCTTACAACTGAGATATTAGACTCTCAACCTGTTTCAATACTGTATTTCAAAACAAATAATATTTGGTTTGGACATCTGTATAGCTGTTATTCGCTCTCTAGTCTAAGAGCTTCTGATGTCAAATTGAAAAAAAAATCATTATTTCTTGCACGTAGTTCCTCACAAAGGGAAGGCAGGCAGACTTCAGATGGAGATGTTTTACTGTACTAACACATTCTTAGACCTCAAGTGTAGCAGCATATTATTTCAGCAACTTCTAAATGAGGAATTGCTGACATCATTACTGTCCCTTCTTTCAGTGTGGCATGTACAGAGATAAAAACCTTCTCCCTCATGCAGTGGCAAGGTTTCCATATGCAAGCCGTAGAGACTTTTTTTTTAATCAATGGTTTAAACATTAAATATGCATCCTCTTTTTTATAATGGTCATCAGGGATAAAATGAAAACGTTTAACAGTTGATTAAATGATATGTTGCTCAATAAAGATTAAACAAAAGCTATGAGCAATGTCAGAGACAGCTATCAAGTGAAAGGGAATTTCAATCTCATTAAGCTGGTGAAATCATTGAGGCAAACACCACACCTTTTACACTGTGTGCATATTGAACTCTCTTTTGCCTTTGGTAATGATGGATTTGACAACATTCAAGACATTAAAGGACAAAATGTGCTTTGTTCTACTAAATTTCACTGGAGAAGATATTCCATTTTAAAAAATATAAACTCATTATCTATGATAACAAAAGTAAATTATGTAACCACCAATTTAATTTTGTGTATTTGGGTATCTCAGTGTGAAAACACTATCATAGTGTTGTGCTTAGGAAGAAGCATCTCTTAAATAGTTCCAGATTTAAGTTCAACCTCTGAAAATAAGCATTACTTATAAACCCAGTGTTCCTAACTACCTTCACTGCAACAATTTGCAGAGAAAAAGTCCACCTTTTTTGAAGTTCAAATGTCACACAAGGGTAAATTTTATGCTTTACTTTAGTCCATTTATGTTTCATAAGGGATGTAACATGTACAAGGGCAGCTTCACAAAGTAGGTGGACATCCAGCCTCATTCAGGAGTGTCCTTGGCTGAAATACTCTCCACACCATTGCTACCAGACCCCACCCATCCAAAATGATCCCAACATTCGTCCATATAACTCATGTTCAAAAAGAAAGAAGTTAAGACAGCAAGGCAAATCCTTAGAAATTAGAAACAATTTTCAGGAGACAGTCTATGTAACCTTGACTCTGCACATACCTAATGTCTGATATGTGGTCACACAGGACTTTTTCACATCCACTGCAGACATTTCCTGCACAGCAAATAGCTGGTTGGTTTGTTTTCATCTTTTTTTTTTTTAATCTCTTAATGCACAACCATAATCCACCATCATATACAATGTGAGCTTTAGGACTCTAAAATAATCACTCCAGGAACAATCCCAGGAGGAACATAATCCCTGTTTCCAGTGGGAGAGCAGGAACAGGGATGCCTGCTGCTCTGCAGGATTCAATGAAGACATATCTTGAAGACACAATGTATGAGGACAAACCCATACAGCCTAAAGGCACTTGAACCACTGGGGCAGAATGGAGTTTCCTCAGTGAACTCATGTTTGCTTTCTAATGGATGATTTGGAAGAAAGTGCGTAATATTACAGTTTTACCCCACTTTACTGTACAGCAGAGGAGGAGGAGGAGGGATTGCACAATAGCTTTCCATCCTTATGTGTGGTGAAATTAGGGAATCCTTTCTAAGAAGTCACAGGAAGGCATTACTTGTGTTTATTGATGTGAGTCACAGCAATTGGTGCTGTGCAGAAGAATATTAGAGAAGGTAGCAACTCTAGCTAGAAGGACACATATCTGTGTATTAGCTTATAATTCCTTTGCTATTGTGCTCCCTTTCAAATTCTGCCTAAAAATTTGAGTGAGAGAATCCCAGGGAAAAAAGAAGCCAGGGTTAACTGCTGTCAGTGTTCCTGACAGTGTTTCCTGAGAAAGGACAAGTTACAGGATGATGAGAAGGAAAAATAATTGTTGCCAGAGGACTGACACACACACAAGCAATTCATAAATCTTCACTGACATGAGTGATAAAACCATGATCCATGCCAAGTTCTTTGCATTTGTTGGGTGTTTGCTTTTCAGCTGCATTTCACAAGACTAGAACACAAGGGAAAGAAAGACCAAAAAGCAGGGAAGTGCCTATAAATCCACCTTGGAAAACAGAGCATGTCCACTTTCTAAAACTAAGTTTAAAAGCCTGAGAAGCCAATGAGTGCCATCAGTTATGGAGATATACATCCACTTTTTTCTAATTAAAATTGTCAAATATAGAAAAGGGCTTCTGATTATGTGTGTGTGTGTGTGTATGTGTGTGTTGTGATTTTTTTGCTACAAGAACTGACTGTGCTGCAAAGGACCTCCAGTTTGCACTGCAAACTCCAAATATCAGCCCATGTTAGAGAAATCTTAATGATAAAAGCATCTCTTCTTGCAACTGAGCCACCTGTTGTTCCATGTCCCTGGGTCTGTGTGAGAAACTCCTCATAGAACCCTCATTTGTCCCTACTCTAACTAGGAGAGCAATTTTTAAACATCACCATGTACATGTAGAAGAATATTTCTTTGAAACACTGTTCCTTAAGCCAAAATTTTTCTTTCAAGACCAAACGTTACAAAGGAACAAACACATTTTACACATATCCCAGAGTGAAACACAAACAATAACCAGATGGCAGACAAAAAAGTGTGTAAGAAAATGAAAAATTTATGGTGTTGTATAATATTTAAGCAACGTATCAGCTCAAAATTACTTTTCAAAACAAACAGCAAAAGAAAACAAAATTTTTAACATGGTCATTCAGTCCTTACCTAAACCTTAAGGAGTCCCGGTAAATGATATAGTAAATAATATATGCTTATATTCTTAATGTTAACTTAATTCATGCTGTTGATCCTAGCACAAATTACACAAACACTGACTCTGCAGGTGATACATGGATCAGTCCAAGCCCAATGAAAAACATTCTATAAAGAGATCATTTGGTATCATGATCAGAATCATAGTCCCAAGTAGTTTATTAATATTTTAAATACACACCATATATATGTATGTGTGCATGTAAAGCAAGACTGGGTTTAGATTGAGAAAACAAACTATGTACATGACAGTGGAAGACTCACTTGTTGAGTCCTGTGTCCTGAAATAAAAACAGACCCTTCTTTTTCCTCCATCACTAGTGTGACTTCAGTGAGTGATCATGACCTGAGAAGTTACTTTCTCTGTTATACAGTCCTCTAGGGAGAACATTACCGTTCTCACAGGACCTGAACAGCTCTAAACATATTCCATTATTTGCTTACCAAAAGAGAGAAGAAACCTGGTTTATACCCAAAGTTAGGTAAGATGTAATTAAGACATACCTCCTCCATGGCTCTGACAGAGATACGGGAACCTCCAGACATTTCCTAAGCCCACACAAAACCCTACACACGTCAGCATATATTGTGCCTTGTTGTCCCATTTTGGTCTGGAGTCTGCCTCTTCTTTCTCAAGGACCTCAAGTTCAGCATGGGAAGGTATCCTGTCCTCCAGGCCAGGATTGGGTAGCTTCAGCTTCACCATGTTTTAAATTTCCTGCCTGAAAGTGCTGCCAGTGAGGATGATGAGAAAGGCAGCTTGTCAGAACCGTGCTCAAAAAGAGACCATCTATTTGCTGTCTTCAGCTATATATACTGAACCTTTGGCACTGGACCTGTAAGTGCAGGCTTGTGGTAAAAAGAAGCGTCAGCAAATCATTCGATTGACCAAGTCAGCTCTGACACTTATTAATGCTTTATCTGCCAAGGTTTTACGGAACACTCTGTTCGTCCAGTAGAATACATTGATTTCAGCTAATGTAATTCAGGAGATAATTTGGCTATAAACCCTAATCACCTATAAGGATACGTAACACCCCTTGCCACTCCCCTGTTTAAACTCACTTAAATACAAATATAGCCCTAGCAAATGAGGAGTAGTAGGATTCCGCTGGCCTCAGGCTAAATATAAAGATTTCATATAATTTTTTATCAGGAAGATGAACTGATTGTGACTCACCACCACGTTTAGTTTCCAATTGTGTATGCATACAAAATTGTATGTTTCATAATAAATGTTGCCCTGTAATAGACTGTACTCTATTAAATGTTCTGACCAAAAGGATGGAGAATAAAAGGGATTACAAAATCTGACCTTTAAAGTCATAAGCATAATCTGCTTACCCCAACACCTCTAATCAGTACAGAACAAGGTCTGAAGAACATAATGCCTTATAAATGGGCTTGAAATCAAAGGTCCCTTCACCTTTTCAGTGACCCTAGATACAGTGGTCAAAAATAAAAAAAAAGACACTGGTTAGCAAATATCACAGATACTACTCCTCATTATTTCAGCACAATCATAACAAAACTGTTCCCTTTGAACCCTGTTGTTTTCAAAAGATGTCAGTTGTCACTGAAGACTATATATAAAATCTGACACTGTATATGTCATAAGAAATGTTGTCAGCTACAGGCTCATTGCATGCAGTGATACAGGGTACTCAAAGCAAAGAACTAGGAGAGATCTTGTAAGTCCAGCCCCCGGAAAAAGAGGTGAACGCATTGTAGCCTCCCTTTGCAATCTTATCGTGTTTATTCAAAGTTGATTCCAAAGGCTGTTCAATATCTTTGGATAGAAAAGTTACAAAAAAACACAACAAAAACCTTCATCCTTCTCAGGGACAACTGTATACAGTAGCCCATATGGATTTTCCCTGGGCCTTGTGATAGGTATTAATGTTTCCCTAGCGTGACTTGAAATAGCTCTCAGTCTGCCTAGTGATAGAACTTACCTTTTTCATGACCTGTCAGGTCCATGGATGCGCATTCTCCTGATTAACCACTGGAGCAGAAACTTTCTTCTCCTTTACTGATTCCAACTAAGGATTTCCTAGCTTGTGGCAGAACTTCCTTTTCTAAGTTGCTGAAAGCATATGTTCAATTTCACTCCTTTTCTGCTACTCCAGTGCATTGAGCTGCACAGCTCTTCCTGAATGATACTATTACAACATCCCCAATACTCCTGAGAAGGTGTCAGGAACATTTAATTACCATACTACTATTTTTTGTCCTTAGTCATTAGTAGAAGAATGACAAAATGTTCCTAAACTGATCCTTCAGGAACTGCCTTAGACCACCATTTCTGCTTTCAAACACAGCTTAGCTCTATCATAATTAAATTTTTACCTAGTTCTTTGTCCCCAGAGTCATCACAGAATCGTAGAATGCTTTGGAAGGGACCTTAAAGGTCATTTAGTTCCAACCTCTCAGCCCCTGGCAGGGAGACCTTCCACTAGACCAAGCTGCTCAAAGCCCCCATCCAGCTTTTGGATGGGTCATCCACAACTCCTCCGTGCAACCTGTCCCAGTGCCTCGCCACTCTTGTAGTGAAGAATTTCTTCCTATTATCTAATCTAAACCTACTCTCCTTTAATTTTGAAGCCATTACCACTTATCATTGCATGCCCTGTCAAAAGTCCCTTTCTGGCTTCTTTGAAGTCCCTTTAGGTACTGGGAGGTCCTCAAAAGTCTCCCTGGAGCCTGCTCTTCTCCAGGCTGAACAGCCCCAACTCCTTCAGCCTGTCTTCACAGGAGAGGTGCTCCAGCTCTCTGATCATCTTTGCGGACACCTCTGGACTTGCTCCAACAGGTCCACATCTTCCTTGTGCTGAGTGCCCCAGAGCTGGATGCAGCACTCCAGGTGGTGACTCACAAGCGTGGAGTACAGGGGAGAATCACCTCTCTTGGCCTGCTGGTCACGCTTTTTTTGATACAGAAGTTGGTTGATTCATCTCCTGGGCTGCAAATGCACACTGTTGGCTCACATCCAGGTTTTTGTCCAGCAACATCCCTACAGTCCTTCTCTGCAGAGGTGCTCTCTGTCCATTCACCACCCAGCCTGTATTTGTGCTTGGGATTGCCCTGATCCAGGTGCAGCACCTTTCACTTGGACTAGTTGAACCCCATTATGTTCTCCTGTGCCCACTTCTCAAGCTTGTCCAGGTCCCCATGGATGGTATCTCTTCCTTCTGTTGTGTCAACTGCAACACCGTCTTGATGTTATATCTCCTATTTAGTTCAATTAATACATGTAGTTGTGGTCATGTGGCAACTGGTCTACTGAAAGTTTCTTTCTGCTAAGTTTCATGAGCAAGCAGCAGGATCCAAAAATATTGTCCTGATTGCCTTACACTGAGTAAATGCTCTTTTTGAAGAATTTTATCTTGTTCTGGTAATGCCAGGTGCCAGTGGTTGTTAGTTATCTATCAGTTGTTAAATATTTGCAGAAGCAAATACGCTGGTCTGGCATCTAGCTCAAATGTCTTTATTGGTGTAATAGCATGGCTGATGAACTTGGAAAGCACTGTGCCTTTCTCTGAAGGACTTAACAGCAGTGGTGGCACCAGCTCCAGTACGATCCACAGGTGCTCAGAGGTGTTGTCTATATTGCCACCCTGTGGACTGGAACAGGCAAGCTGGGGCTGCCCTTCCCTCATCACAGTCACTTATTTATTCAACACAGCCCTTTCCTGTGCTCTAAGTAAACTCCTTCTTCAACAGTTGCTTGACTTTGGCAGGTCCCACAGGTTTATTATGCCTAATAAATCTCTATGAAATTCATCCTTTCATGATATAGGCTACTACACAAGAAATGTATTGCATACTGCTAATTATAAATGCAGGAGAAAATGGATCTTACATTTAGACTGGATTACTTGTGTTAAAACATTTCTAATGACACATTTATATTTTTTGTCTCCTACCCCCATATTTTTAATGTACTGTTTTTTCAAAAGTTAAAAACGGCTATACAAAAAAAAGTAAGCCAACTTGTCTGTAAATAACACACAATTTTACAAATACCTAATAAAAAGGGAAATATCCCCTCTACAAAAATCCTGTATTTTGCTGGAAAATACACACACAGGCATTTGTGGAAGAATGTGGGCATACTCCTTTTCTTAGATGAACATCTTTCATCTCGCAGGATGATGATGATGCTATGAAAAAGTATGAGAGAGGGTGGCAATGAAGAAAAGAAATGGCAGCAGAAAGTTATTGGGGATATAAATCAAGGCCACAGGAAGGATGCAGCCACTCGTTTCCTTTTGTGGGGCCAGGTCTGGTCATGGTGCAGTACCACCTGGGCCAAGGGACTCCTGGCTATGGGCAACCTATCTCATGTTGTGGCAGCCTGGCTCCACAGGGATGTTCCCAGCTGGGAGACAAGCTGTTCTCCCCTGCAGCTCAGGTGCAGCCTGACACTCCCTACCAAACCAGCCACTGGGCAGCTGCTCCTGCTGTGACCTCCCTGTGCCAGCACAGGCACCCCTGGGCCAGCACAGCTTCCTTCCAGCCCTTCAGGAAGCTATCCCATAAGGAGAAGGACTGAAAGGCAGCTGTAATGAGGTGGGAGTTGGTCTCTTCTCCCAGGTAACAAGTGACAGGATCCAGAAGAAATGCACTCAAGTTGTGCCAGAGGAGATTTGGATTAGGTACGAGGGAAAATTTCTTCCTGGAAAGGGTGGCCAGGATTTGGAACAGGCTGCCCTGGGAAAGTGATGAAATCACCAGCCTTGGAAGTGTTCAAAAGGTGTCTGGATGTGGCACGTGAGGACATGGTTTTGTGGTGAAAGTGCTTGGGAAAATTGGAATCAACAATCATAGAGGTCTTTTCCAACCTCAGTGATTCTACATTTCTCTGATTCTGAGGACAGGTTCTTCTCTTCCATGAGAGAGTGGAGGTGGCTGACTGAAGGACCTGGCTCAAGTGCTTGTCTGGAATGCTTGACCCTCGCCTCCTCCACCATGGAAGGAGCCACAGCCACCTCCAGGACATGCACTGTGCCAGGGACGCTGCAGGTGCCAGCAGAGCTGAGCCAAGCCAGACTAGGGCTGGCCAGAACTATGGCAGCAGCTGGACTTGGTGTGGCAGCTGCTGTTCCATGTACAGTTTCCACCTTTGGAACTTGTAGTGCTCCATCGTAGTGTAACAGAGGATTTGAACAGAAAACAAGTACTCAAGCAGCTTGTCTTCTTTTAAGTGTAAGTCCATCTGCTGACAAGGACAAAATCAGAACAGCTGACAGAATTAGCTGGATTTTGAAACATCCTGATAAAGGTGGATCACTAGATTTAGCAGCAAAAATAAATTAAGCAAAAGACTGGGAATCCAGTGCTGAAAACTGAAGTTTGAAGCCTTGGGTCCTAAAAGATGCAGCAGATTCTTTGTGCAACAGCTTTAGCTCAATGTGCTCTGCACAGTTTTATAATAGTGTATTAATTGTTCCTATTTATTGTCACAATAAAACATTTGAGATAATTTAAAAGCAAATTCAAATCTTTTACAGCTACGTAAAGTTGCATGCAGCTAAGGTCCTGTGAGGAGCAGGGAGTTGGAACTGATGATCCTTCTGGGTTCCTTCCAAACCAAGATATTCTATGATTCTATGATTCTTCTGCCCTCTATCACAGGCTGGAGGAGACTGCCTCTGGGGAAGTTTTTTTTCTGGATCCTGTGAAGGGGAGGACAAATAGGAAGAAGAAGGACAGGATTATTCTTTTAAAAAACCAATTCCTTTCATATAAAGCCATTGAGAAAAGCAGAGACCACTGGCATTGCACATTATTTGCAACTAGGTTTCAGGTTGCAACCAATAGGTTCCAGCACAAAATGCAATATGATCCTTTCATTGTGATTCTGTCATGCCTGGTATGGCATAGGACAAATCTGTAACTCTCCAGATATTTCATCATTCCTTGCAATATACTAGGCTATTACAATTAAGTGCATTATTTTCTGACCCTTTTTGGTACTGCAGCAGATACTGGAGTGAAATCTCTTACTCTAGTAATTCTATAGCAATATCTTACCAGCCTTAATCCTGTTTTCTTTCCAGTCAGCTTCTAGTTGGTAGTCAAAGCATCATATACAGCAATACAATTACTCTTGTTATGTAATGAGCCTAAACTGGGGAAGGATGGAAATGCAAAGATGGAGAAGGAGAAGCAGAAGGAGAAAAGGAAAAGAAGAAGAAGAAGAAGAAGAAGAAGAAGAAGAAGAAGAAGAACAAGAACAAGAACAAGAACAACAAAGTTAAATGAAATAGTCTCTGTGACAGCCCATCCTTTAAAATAGGCGGAGAAAACACAAAATCCTTTTACAAGCTGCCAAAGGATAACATCCTTGACCACATGCGCAAAAATGGAGCTCCAGGCTCAAGAGCAGACCCAAAATCTCCAGCCTAGGGGACAATAATGATCATCTTAGGGAGATACACAGGCAAAATATTTCAGAGTTTCTTAGTTTTAAGGATAATAAATAATCACAGGTGGTCATGCAGTTTACCTTGCCAATAAATGATCTGTAGATCTTTAACTTGATCTAAGTTTTATGCTCTGTTATTCTCAAACTCTACTTGATAAGTAACCAAAAGGCACAGTTCTCACAGCTCCTCAGCTGGCATGATCGGATTTCCTATGTCAATACTTGAAAGCTGCTGCCACCAGCCCACAGCAGTTAGGGATACCTAAAGACTTCGGATACGTCCAATAAACTTCAGAGCCTAAATTTCTTCCCATGAGATTGCAAACTTCTCCAGATTGGAGAGAAGTTCCAACTTGTGCCAACAAGTATCACTGCAAGGGAGAAATGAGACAGCACTGAGCTGTTGTTGGAACTCTGTCCCAGACTACTGGGAACACAATAGAGATAGGATGTCACACACAGTGACTTCCACATGCATCCCTTTCTGGAGTGGTTTTATGGTGTCAAGGAGTTTCCTTCAGCAATCTGACATGCCTAGAAACTTTCAGTTTATGTTTATTGTGGAAGTAGCAGTGTCCCTACCCACAGAAAAATTAAAGGGAACAAGCTATGAACATCATGGCTGGTGCAGTTCATCCAGAACTGAGCTGGCATTGATGCCCACAAGGCCCCTTTCTCCTTTCTATCTCCCAGAAAGAGGCACAATCTTTATGTTTGTCTATACTGGTAATTTGCCTAATATTTACTGCAGTTTATATATAAATATTGAACTGAAGTAATATCAGCTACAGCAGCAGCATGCTTTGTTGTTTTGTTCTTCTTTTTGACACCAGGGAGGAAGATGTGCTGTCTTCAGTATTTCACTATATACAGTCAGAAGATCACCAAAATATTACTTTCATCTCTGAACACATCTCATCTTTGGAGTAACTTGGGAGGCAAATACAGGTAAGGAGCACAGGGGTAGAAATGCTTCTGTGGACACCACCAAATCGTCTGATCTCATGATCAGAGGGCTGGAGCACTTGTTCTATGAAGACAGGCTGAGAGAATTGGGGTTGTTCAGCCTGGAGAAGAAAAGATTTGGGGAGACCTTACTGTAGCCTTTCAGTACTTTGAGGGGGCTGATTATGAATAGGGATAAATTTTTAGCAGGGCCTGTTGTGATAGGACAAGGGATAATGGTTTTAAACTAAAAGAGGGTTGGTTTAGACTAGGCATAAGGTGGAATATTTTTACAAGGGTTTTGAAACACTGGCATATGTTTCTGCCCAGAAGAGGTGGTAGATGTTTCATCCCTGGAAACATTTAAGGTCAGGTTGGATGGGGCTCTGAGCAACCTGGTCTGTTTGGAGATGTCCTCGCTCATTGCAGGTGGGTTGGACTAGATGAGTTTTAAAGGTTGCTTCCAAACCAAACGATTCTATAATGGTCAGCATCCCCCTGAATTTCTTAGTCAGTGAAGTGCTATTGCTTGTCATCTGTCTCACCACAAGTATCTCTCCTCCAGCAGGCAGCAGAACACGTTGACAGATGTAGATTGTTTCTTGTAATCTCCATTAAACAATGAACAGTGTTCCTTAATCGAGTTTGTCGCGTTTTTCTTTTCCAGTGCTGCAAGATACGATGAGGTGCTAGTAGGCTGCTGAACTACACCCAACCCTGCCTGCCGCCTTTGCACAAAGGTCTGCCGCAGCACCCACCTCAGTGGAGACAAGCTCATTCTGGCTTGGTCACCGGACACCACGGGTTTGCTCACCTTTCTTGTTATTACCTCCCGAGGTGTTTGGGCCAGAGAGCTCTGACTGTGCAGCACTAGGAGATGTGCTCCAGCGGAGCTCATGGGAACAGAGGATGCGGCTGCCGGCTGGAAGAGCCACCAGCCACAAGGGGGAAGCAGCACCCAGCGACACAAACACCAACCACAGCAGCTGAGGATTCTGTTCCGAACGCGGTAAGTTTAGAGGTGACGTATCTCAGAAATATAAACCTGTCATGAACACAAGAGTGAAGAGGCATTTTTTTCAGCGGCTGGACAGCCCGGGTGATCTCAGCACAGGGCTGTTGGGGTGCGTGACTGTGAACAGCTGCCACCACTGTTCTCATAATCCACCAGCTCTCTTCAGACTCCTCCATCCACAGACTCCTTGTTTCCAGAAGAACATTTACTTTCAGTTTACTTCAGTTTACTTTCAGTTTTTGTTGCAGCAATCACTCAGCTGTTTTGCTGTGAAGTGGCCATTGCCTCATTGCTGAGCTACACGAAATTTCAGTGAGTTACCTCTTCCAGGTCCATCTGTCATCTCAGATATGCAGTGACCAGGGAAAGCTCCTGGAGCAGGCAGTAAATTAATGCCAAATAAATGTGGGCCTTGACATGCACACCAGCAAAGCCTTCCTATGCAGCTGCACCACAACTGCAACTTTAAACTTGCCTTTCATCCTTTTTTTCACAGCAATAACTCGAATTCCTTTGATTTCATCACAGGAACTGAACCACTGACTGCTGTTTCTGCCTTGTATCCTCCACAGAGAACACCCAGTTTTCTCATCCTCACACAGGGGTGCTCAAATCCATGCTTTAAAGAGCCACAGGATGGTGAAGGATTGTGTCAAATACAAATAGATTGAGGATCTTTTATTACAGCAACAAGGATTTCCAGAGTGTCTGAACACTGTCCTAGAGCAGGTGGATTGCAGTTCTTCACAGAGAGCAGGAATATGAGAGAAATGAGAAGCAGCTGACATGCAGAATGAGACATCTGAGTGATTCTGGAGGAAGGCAGAATATCCTACACAACATTCTGTCGAAGGAATGTCCCCAGTCTTTCAGAGGGATGGTCACCTTTAACCCCACATCTTTAGTTAATGCTCCACACTTACCTGTTCAACAGTGCTCTCCTAAGAAAAAGCCTTTATAACATTCTTTTCTCAGCACCAAGACCAAAACTCTTTACATGCCAATTTAGAAAATCTGTAATTTGTAAAACCTAGAATGGTGCGATTAGTTTGCAAAGTCTGAATAAAGTAGCAAAGTCCAGTTCTCCCATCCACCTTGCCCAATTACAAAACGGTGCAGAAATATGTAAAGGTTTTTATTGTTATTGTTTAACAGCTGAGTGACAGTTTTATAATAAAAATAAGTTCATTAAATACTTTGAAAACAAATTATTCTTGCATTCAACATATGTATATGGGCAGTTCCAAACAGTCAACCAATTCAGAACAAGTGCTGGGCAAGATAAAACTTACATTAGAATTTTCAGCATAATAACCTACAAAGGGGGAACATTTCAAAAATTCATTGCATATCCACAAACATGAGTTTTGGTAGAAACTAATGGGACTAGTACTTCTACATCAGTTATACACTTTTAAAAAGCCTTCTGAAATCACCCTTCTGTCTTGATACAATGATCTTCAAAGTGTCCATGAACAACAGTTCTATCAGTTGTACAAATAAATGACACGTCTAAAAAGGGGAAAAGTGAATACCAAACCTTTACTACATTGCATCCAATCCTGTACATTCAAGTGTGTAAGGCTTGAATGTACACATTCATACTGAAAAAAAAAAATTTAAATTTTACCCTTGTAAAAAAGTATTTTACCCTTGATTACATTTTCTTTCAACATTTTGAGTGATATGAGTGACAAACAAAAAAATGAAAAAGCATAAAACCTTTGATATTTTAATGCTAACTCGTACAAATTCAAGGCATGAATCTCAGAGAACTGGCACTGATTCACTGTCTGGGCTTAGTCAGCTGAGCGGCTGAACTGCCTGCAGGAACGTGCGAAGTGTGCCACAGCTGGACGCTCACTTTGCACATCCTGAAGGAATTACACACGGGCTGTTATTCAAACTAATTTGTTCTCCTGGGCAATTAGACTGTGTGTCTATGTCCAGCTGCAGCAGCTTGGCTCAGCGTGTCACACATGAGTAGCAACTCAATTGAGTTCTCATCTCCCAACCCGCACACACTTGGCACCCAGACAAACTGTGGCCCTTTTGGTGTTTGTGATCTTTTTTTCTCCATGTTTGTCTATTAAAACTTTATTTAAAAAATCATCATAAAAAAGGATGAATAAGTTAACACAACAGTATCATTAGTGCTACCAAGGTGAGCAAAATTTCATCTGGAAAACCGAGTAGTTCGGAAAAATCTATTCTGCTCAGGAATTTTGTTCCATGTTAAATATTTCTGCTTAGTAACTGGATTAAGTTGTGCACATTGTTTCAAAAGATTTATCTGCTGTCTTCTGTGCTCAGACTAAAATGAAACCAGGAGAAAATAGTAGGAGAAAAACCCCACATCTGCAGGAAGATAGGCATTCACTTAGCTTGGATTGCTTCCAAGCCACGGTTCTACATGATTGCCTAGAGCAAACGCATTTGTTGAGTCTAGCCCTCAGTAAATAATAAACTGCTAATTAATGAACTGACAACCTACCAGCACAAATCAAAGTCAAGTAACAGAGAAGACTAGATGTTATAAACAAAAGGGTAAACACTGCCCCTTGGAGGTCTAAGGCTGGATTAGAAAGGGGGAAGAAAAAAGTTATTTTAAATACATGGCACATTTGAAAAAAAGGTAGTTCCTACTGCTAAAAGGACCCAAAGTGTACTCAAAGTTCTAAGAAATTGAAATGCACTGGGTTTTAAAAATTTGTTTGTTTTTGGATTTTTAAATCTGGATCGGTTTATTTTCCTGCATTATTTCACTGTACTTATTATTTTGTTTTTACCAAACCTGTTTTATTTTACTAGCTAAATTAAAAAGGCCCCTTTCTTAAAAGTTTGCAAAGCTTGTATATCTGTAGGCTTTCATGGTTATGTGTATGTAAAGTGGTGAACCACAAGCACAGAATTTCAGAGCTGCAGAAAAGAGTACTTCAGTTCTGGGACAAGGGAGACAGGTGGAGGGGGACTAGTGGCTACCAGTGCAGGCTGGATTTAGGTTCCCATCTGCAAATAACAAACAGGACCTGCCCAAGGAGCAGAGCCAGGTGCAATGGCAAGGAGGCTCCTGCAAGCAAACCAGGAGGCAGCCAGTGCCCTGAGAGGCAGAAGCAGCAGCATGGGGACATCCATAATGGTGGCACATTGCTGGGTTACAACTAAAACCTTGACAGAGAAAAAAACAAGTATTGTTAAGGTACCTCCAATATATGAAAATTTAACTAATTTAAAAGTGCCAATGAGACATCAGTCTGGTTCTATATATGTTATTTGAATTAGCATCTTTTGGATGTTCTGCTCATAAAGAATTATTTGTATGTTAAGCTGGAAGACAGTGCAATACTGACTAATCTGAAACAGGATGAAACTATTCCCCCCCTTCAGAATACTAACACATACACACATACATACATTCACGCATATATATATTTATATAATTGCACATACAGACACGTAAGATTTACGTGTCAAGCAGCTGGCTCCAACGCCATCTCTCCCAAACATTTGCCTCCAAAATCAGTCTTGCTTAAACAAATTTTTAAAAAATAATAGTAATGAAAAAAGACGGTGTTGAGGCACCATGTAAAATGTCAGGGATAAGGAGCACAATGTGCTACTACACCTGGGGGACACAAACAACCATTCTCTGTTGCTGGAGTGTGACCATCAAAGAGGCAAATATCTCTGCACTGAGTTCTGTTTTGCTGCTTCTGATACCTGGGGAGTTGGCGTATCTCTATACCGCAACACGAACACACACGCAGTTTAGGAGCATGCACAGCTCACCAGAGCATCTGCTGTTAGTGAGAGGGAAGGCACCAGCACCGCACATGTCCCATGCAAACACAAGTGCAAGGAGGAGGAGAGATGGCAACACAGCAGAAGAATTTAACAGCTTCGGACTACAACTGTGATTGTCCCTACCATGCACGGTGGATCACACGGAATCCCACGGCTTCCCCTACTTAGCGTTTTCCTAACATGGCCTTTTCTACCCTCTTGAATTTCTGCAGTTCAACAGCTAGTTCCCAGTATCTCAGATACAGCCACATAAGCTTTCCATTTTGACTTCTGGTTCTGTTCAGCACATTGCCACAGTAGTTATCATGTTTGAAAATATCTTTTAAGCCACTCTCCATATGTAAAGCCATAGCAACAGGATTAGTTGCTGCTTTAACTAGCAGATTTTTCTCTATTTCTAGTCTCTGACTTCTGGGTACAATAAGACTGCAGTAGATGTCCTGTCTTTCCTTCAGTCCCTCTTCAAACTCTCTTAGTAAAATATTGGCTCTCTGTTGCCACTCTTCTTCCTTTGCCAGGCAACTCTGGTACAAGGTACCTTCTGCTCCAGAGTGCAAAAGGACTTGTTTTTCTCGCTCCACCTTCTCCTGCTCCTGCTCTAGGAGCTTTCTCTCTTCTACTAGTTTGCGGCTCTGGGACACGAGGGCTTCACGGTAACTCAGGGTCCTGTTGCGTTCCTTTTCCAGCTCCACCTCCAGATGAGCAACAGCGCGACGATTCTCCGTGATGATATCCCGGTATTTGCCTTCCAGGTCTTTTTGTAAAGTTGACTCTTTTCTGTAGTATTCTTGTTTTTCTTTTTCTATTTCTTTCTGACATTCTCTGGTCCAGATCCAACCTATCACATATAAATAAGACTTCAGATGCAAGTATAACGTGTAACAATGAGGGGTATGATTAACTACAAATGAAGCTACTAAGCGTTAAAAAAACTTTCTTTCCTGCCCTTCCCATTGATACTCACTCCTATTTACATGTCCCCACAAAATCTATTTCTGTGGCCCCTGTTTCACAGTGACTCAATTTAAATGATCATGCTTTGTCCGAAATAAAATACCCCTATTCTTTTATTGTCTGTACTACCACTACTTAGGTTAGAGAAGGAAAATAAAGTCATGGAGAAACAAACTGGAGGTTTCTGATGCAGATACTGTATGGAGAACTTTCTAAGCCCAGTAAATAAATACATCAGCAATATCCAGCATTGTTTCTTCTGGGCTCTCCAGCACATCCTCCGTCCACTTTTCCTGAGAGAGCTTATTAAATATGGATTCAACTCCATGAATGAAAAGTGGTCTTTGCCTTAGCGATACCAAGAGCGCTGGTTGTTCACAGCACTGTAAACACGAAGGCCCGGGGAGGTCCCTAGACGGGGCATGGCTCTATCACGACACTGCTTCAGGAGGCCCCCTCGGGCCGGGGGCCCGGCGCTACTCACGGAAGGCGGCCAGGCCCAGCATGGGGACCAGCAGGGCGTAATTCCAGCGGCTGCCGTCATCGCCGGGATCGCGCCGATTGGGCAGGATGTTCCAGTTGGGAGGGTCGTTTAAGTTATTCATGAAGGCACCTGCCATGCACAGAGGAGAGACGCGGCCTCAGCAGCGCGCAGAGGGGTCGGGGCCACTCCCGCTGCCACCTTCTTCTCTCGCTGGGGGACCGGGAATTCTGCCCGAGGCACCCGAACGGCGGCCTCGACACTTGGCAGCATGGCCGCGCCCTGAGCGGCAACCCCGGCCGCGAGACGGAGCACCGGGCCCAGGCCCATCCCCGTTCCCATTCCCACTCCTATTCCCATTCCCGTGCTCGTCCCCGTCCTGCTCGCCCCACGGCGGGACCCCCACGCACGAGCCCGGGAGCGCGCGGGCCCCTAGCGCTGCCACTCACCTGCCGGCCCCGCCCCCTCCCGGGCCGGCCCATCAGCGGGAGAAAAAGAGGGTGGCGGGGGAACAACAAAAGGACTCGCCCGAGCCTGGAGCGCCGGCTGGGTGTCCGTCCCCGCCCTTGACGAGCCCTCTTAACTCCATGAACGCCGACGGCGACAGGCAGCCGTGAGCGGCTTCTGGATTCCACCGTCCCGAGCTGCTGAGTCTGCTTTTAGTCCTAGAGAGACAGTACGGTCTTTCCTTCACCCTTCTGTCCAAATCTTATGTCTGCGAAATGGCCTTTCCCAAAACTTTAAAAAATTATTCTGCCTTGTTTATTACGCAAAATTTGAGACGCTAAATCTTACAGTATTGGAGAACTACATATTTCAATATTTCACCAAGGAAAAATAATGGCAGTAACACAACTGTAGGTTTTTGGGGTTTTTTTTTACTGTTCTTTACGCTCAAAACGAGCTGTTCAGGAACCGGGAACCACGCAGCTCTTGGGTGCCGTGGCGCTCTGGGGCCTCCCCTCGCGGCACTGTTGGTCTGTCCCGCCGAGCCTTGCGCGTGCGCCCTTCGGGCCCGCTTCCCCCCCCGCCCCCCCCAAGTCTCCGGTGCGTGATGGCGGCGGCGGCGGCGGCTGCGCGGGGGCTGGCGAAGCGCTGGCTGCGCCCGGCCGCGGCTTCCCGGGCGGTGAGTACCTGCCCTTGTCCCTGTCCCTACCCTTGTCCCTGTCCTTGCTCCTGCCCTTGGCGTTGTCCTTGTTTTTGCTCTGGTTTCCCGCCGCCGGCGGCCCGGCTCCTTCTCTCCTCCGTGACCTTGACCCGCCCGGTGATCTCCTCACCCCCGGCAGGTTCGGTTCCTCCGGTGCTATTTTGGAACGGCACCGACCTCGCAACTCATGTCCCGGGGGCAGGTTCCTGGGAGTAGGTGGCTGTGGGCACGGCTGGGCCGCGCCTCCCGGCTCGGGAAGCGAGCGCCGTAGCCTGAGGCCCTGAGCAGGGAGGGAGGCAGCGGGAATGGGATGTGCTGGGGAAAAGCCCAGGAGGAGCCTGGCAGGTGCGGCCCGAGCACCGGGATGGAAAGATTGCTGCAGACGCATTCTGTATCAGCGACAGTGTGCACAGGAAGACCAGGGAAGCGATTGTGCTCCTGTACTCGGCCCTGCTGAGGCCACACCTCGAGTGCTGTGTTCAGTTCTGGGCTTCTCAATTCACGAAGGACATTGAGGTGCTGGAGCGAGTCCGGAGAAGGGACACGAAGCTGGTGAAGGGTCTGAGCATGAGTCCTGTGAGGAGCGGCTGAGGGAGCTGAGGGTGTTTAGCCTGGAGAAAAGGAGGTTTAGGGGGGAGTTTATAATTCTCTACAACCTAAGAAGAGGTGGTAGCAAGATGGGGGTCGGTCTCTTCTCCCACGCAGCTGATGACAGGAAGAGGAAATAGCCTTAAGCTGCACCAGGGGACATTCGGGTTGGACATCAGGAAGAACTTTTTCACAGCAAGGGTGATCAGACATTGGAATGGGCTGCCCAGGGAGGTGGTGGAGTTACCGTTCCTGGAAGTGTTTAAGGAAGGCTCGATGTTACACTTAGTGCCGTGGTCTAGTTGATACGGTGGTGTTTGGTCATTGGTTGGACTTGATGGTCTCAGAGACCTTTTCCAGCCTAATGCATTCTGGGATTCTAGACCTGTGTGGGAAGCCAGTATATGTAGCTGAGTTGCTTGCACCGGGTTGGTGATGGTGCCCAGAAAGGGCTGCTGAAGAGTCTGGCAGGTTTGTGTTAGGGGGCTGTAGGTTGTGTGTGAAGGCTTGTTCTTCTCTGTGGTGAGGTGGGAGTTTTCACTTTCTTCCCACTGTTGTCATCCTGCATGCCCATAACGAGTTTGAGATTACAAAAGTGGGCTGTAGTTGTACTTGTGTTACAAAGCAGGTGCAGAAAAGACAATTACAGAGAGAGGGAAAGGCTTAAAGTGTCTCCGTATGTTAGATAGCAGTGAACTGGCCCTCATTGGACCTTTAGTTTCAAAAGGGTCATGATCTTCCTAGTGGCATAACAATTCAGGATTACTGTGATCAGTGTTTCCTTCAGATTTAGTGTGCCATCTTTGTGCACTTTTCTTCAAGCTCAAAGCCTGGTAATGTGGCAGTGTGGAGCAGGAGAGTAGCTGCCTGGAGAAAAGTACTGGTGGAACTCCTTATGAATAGGTGTTAGGAACTGATCTCATTCCAAGATGACTGCAGAAACCAGAAATGTGCTAGCAAGTGTAATGACACAGTAGATTTGCTGTTGTGCAAGAAGATAATTTGAGGAAACTGGTATGAGAAATGATAAAACTAGTTTGAGGAGAGTGTACTGGAGTTCACTTCAGAGATAGGGGAAGAGGTGGACATTTGGGGAGGGAAGAGATGCTTGTTAGCATACTGTAGGGTGGTGGGACCATGAATGTAACAGCTGCAGATATCACTCCTGTGCATTTTAGGTTATATTTCAGATAGGGAAGTGCTGATGTCAGTGGACAGGTCACTAATGTGGCTTTGTGTTGCTGTTCTCAGCAATCATACATGCTGAGTTAGGCTTATTTTTTGAACTGTAAAGAAGGAATACCAGGTTCTGATACATTGGAGAGGTGGAGACTAACATTCTGATTGTTTTATTCTATCAAAGCAAAGACTGCATACTGAGTTTGGGTGTGGTGTTTGTTGATTTGGTTTTGAACAAGTCGGGGGTAGGGAGTGACATTGCAGAAGGGTAAAACTTGCATCCTTGTGCTAAGTTTATGTATTCATAAATGGTTCCAAATTGGTCACTAACTTCATAAAGAATAAGAGAAATATCTCTGACTTTTGAAGCAATGCTCAGCTGGAAGAGCATTCCCTACAACGTTTTTTAATTTTCAGTACTGTGACCACCTGAAATAATTCAAATTCTGAGGATTACTTGACAGGAGAGTAATTTTCCATTACTTCTCATGGTTCCCACAAAAGCTTTATCTTTGCTTAATTATGAAAAAACTGCAAGAATACTTCCTCATTAATTGCAGACATATTCTTCTGTCAGTGCAGCCTCAGTCTGGGAGGTCTGAGAGGCTGGTCACTGTTGGTAAAGTCAATAATGGATAGTCTGGGACACTCGGTTAACTGCAGGCTATTCTCTCATCAGTCAAGCTTTTTTTGATTATATGGCATGATTATAGGAAAGCAGAACTTCAGTGCAAGTAGCTCTAAGATACAGTATTACTCTTGTATATGTGCTACCAGTGGTAAGTGAAGATTTGCTGTAAATGTAGGGTAGCTGAGAGTGCTGTAAGGCTATCCTGCAGAAACATTTGTTCCATAATAGTTGTCTTGGCTTCCTTGCACAGTGGCCAGCGGTTTGCCAGGCTCCTGCACGGAACTTACACTTCATAGTCCATGGAAAGAAAAATGCCTCCACGAAGGTGTCTGACTCGGTATGTCTGTACTTTTTGTATTGTGATTCAGTAATGCACTTAATGCTTGACAGACACAAAACTTTCAGGCTTTTACTGGAGCTTTGTTCAAGTACTTTGTGACACTGAGTTGCTGAAATGTGTATCTCTTTTTAATGACAATTTCCAATTAAGAGAATATAACAGATGTAGCAATTGCTGCAAAAGTCTGTTGAGAACGTTATACTGATCCTGCTTGTGCTTTTATGAAACTTGTTTGACTTATCTGGAACTATCTGTGATCATAACAAAGTGATGTATTTTTCCAGATTTCAACACAATACCCAGTAGTGGACCATGAGTTCGATGCAGTTGTTGTGGGTGCAGGAGGAGCAGGTCTGCGGGCTGCCTTTGGTTTGTCAGAAGCTGGGTTTAACACAGCCTGTATTACCAAGCTGTTCCCCACCCGCTCTCATACTGTTGCTGCACAGGTGAGAAATGAGGTAGAATGAATGTCTAAAAAATGCCTGCTGTCAGACAGCTGATTTGGATGTAGAATAATCATTGAATGGTTTGGGTTGGAAGGAACTTTTAGAGGTTACCAGTTCCAACGCCTCTGCCATGGCCAGGGATTCCACCCAGAAGATTAGATTGCTCAGGACCCCATCCAACCTGGCCTTGAACACTTCTAGGAACAGGACACTTGCACATCTTGTTTCAAGGCCATGCTTCTTTTTATAAATATTGCATATTTAGTTGAAACTTTTTGGAGGGTAGTATGTTGTAGAATCAAACTTAATCATGATCATTAAGCTTGGGAAAGACCTCTAATATCATAAGAGTCCAACCATTAACCTATCACTGCCAAAATTTATATTAAGTGCAGGTACATTTCATTTTGCTTCCAAGCTAATGACCATGCAAGACACTTTTTTGTTTTAAATCTCACTTCCAGTTGTTCTTAAAATCCCTGTTTGCCCTTAAGCTTTCATTTCATTATGTTGCCTCTTTTTTCTTCCCCACTTCTAAACATTATCAAAATGCAGTGCTGCTTCTCTGCCTACCTTGTAACTGTGATTCACTGTGTTACACAGAAGAGCGGGAAAAGCCATTGTGAAACTGAGGAGTTTTACAGGTTTTTCACAGCCTCATTAAATCTGACTTAACTTTATTTCTTGTACACAGATGCATAACTGGTATGTGATTTTTAATAGAAATGAGATAAACCTACTAAAGCTGTAGTCAAGTAATGTAATTCCGGGAAAATGGATTTTCATTTTCAGGGAGGGATCAATGCTGCTCTGGGGAACATGGAGGATGATAACTGGAGGTGGCATTTCTATGACACAGTGAAAGGGTCGGACTGGCTGGGTGACCAGGATGCCATACACTACATGACTGAGCAAGCCCCAGCTGCGGTGATAGAGGTGAGACTCATGGGATTTGATGTCAGCTGTAGTTATAAATAACAGAGGCTAGCTTCCAAGGAGATCTTAAAATAACTCGTATTGTGATGCACAAGAGTTTCTGGTGCTTGTATTTGCGATCAACAGCTGGAAAATTACGGGATGCCATTCAGCAGAACCGAAGAAGGAAAAATCTATCAGCGTGCATTTGGTGGACAGAGTCTGCAGTTTGGGAAGGGAGGACAGGCCCACAGATGCTGTTGTGTTGCAGACAGGACTGGACATTCACTCTTACATACTCTGTATGGCAGGGTAAGCAGTTGTGAAGTAAACTTGATTTGGGTTTTTGTCTTTGCATTTACTGATTTTTTTTCCTTTTCCCCCCAGAGTTTGAAAAAAAAATTGAAACCAGACAAACATGTAGCTGTTCACATACGAATGAGGAATCTAGGGGAATCCTAGTTCTGGATTATCTTCCTTCCTGAGGCAATGTGGAAGGATGAAGACAGTGGATGCTAATTAGTGTACACTGTCAGCTTTGTGGTCTGGACTAGTTCTGCGCTGTTAGTACTTCTGTGGCTGTTAACTAGACCCAAAGAGAATTTATGTAAACACTTCCCCAAAAGCCCTTTTTTCCCAAAAATTTGACACAGCAGCATTGGGGAACACTGAAGAGAGGTACAAGCCAGCATTTTTTTCACTCATCTTCAGACTGCGAGGAGGGGGAAACAAGGTGTAAATGAATTAAGGCCTACTGTGCAAATCTGAGTTTGTTCTATGGCAAGTAACTGACTAGTGTTCCAGCATGTCTGCCTATTAATTATACAAACCATAATTTAAGGAAGTGCTGGCTGTTCAAAAATGGTAGTGAGCTACTTGAAACCAGAAATCCAAGTACCTGTTAGCTACTGTTTTTTATTTACTTGGTAGCCAGCTAATTGCTCTCCTGCAGGTTCGCACTGTGTGTGCTGCTGCAATGCAAATTCTCAGTGCTGCCAAACACTGCTCTGATCCCTGCGGGCACAAAAGAATGTTTGACTTGGTGCCTGCTGCTCCTGCTGGTTTATTGGCCTCCCTGGAGGTGTTTCTCATTTGTCTGGGAGAGCTTAAGTGCAGCATGCTTTTACGTGTATGGAGCACTGCAGCTGGCTAATGTGTTGCCAAATGTGGAGTGAAAGGACAAGTCCTGCTGCCCTAGCTCATGAATGCTCAGAATTAAGTGCTTTTGCTGATACTTGTATCTTTTAAAGATAGAATAGATTAATTAGCAAATTCTTTAATAAAGAGTTATGGGGAAACAAGTCTTCCCTGAGAATTAGTAGGGATGTTTTTTATCCTGATACAGCCCATGTGCATTGACAGTTTTGAAGAGAGGTTACTTCAGTAAAAGTTCCTTTTCTAATTTTTCTCCAGTCTCTACGATACGACACAAGCTACTTTGTTGAATATTTTGCCTTGGACCTGCTTATGGAGCATGGAGAATGCCGTGGTGTTATTGCCCTCTGCATTGAAGATGGAACCATACATCGTTTTAGAGCAAAGAACACGGTCATTGCCACCGGGTAATGTAACTTTGTGATGAAGAACCAAAACTTGGGAGTGTTACCAGCTGGAAGTTTGTGTGCTTGTACATGTGTTTGGATCCAGGGTGTGGAGAAGATACATTGGCTGACAGAACATAATTTATAGCTTCATTCCCCCCACACTAAAAGGAATATAACTGGATTCAGTCATTGTCTCTGAAACAAGGCACGTGCTAATTTTGTGACCAAGTATAAATTTGGTATGAGATCTAACTTTGAATTCTAGAACAATGACATAAAGAATGTGTAAGAGTAATATATATGATTGAGATGGTCTTTGATTTTTAAAACGTGCTGTTTAAAACAGGCATTGTTGCAATGCTGCCAACATGTCTGTCTGTAGAGTTCTGAATCTCCTGTAAGAAACAGCTTTTGTCAAAATTCCAGAGACTATTTCATTAAGATACTGCCACTGTAATTCTAACTGTTCTAGGATAAAATGATCGTAGTAGGAGTGTAACTTAACATTACTTGATTGCAAAGTTTGTATATGTTTATTAGAATGCTATTTGCCTTAATCTTTTGCTGCTTATGGCTCTTTCCTATCTATTGCAATATGAAAAATATTTATAAATGTATCTGTAAAAGATACACTTATAAATACATTTATAAAAGGTTGCCTACGTAATTTGTCTTTCTGATGCGTTTTTCATGCTTGTGTACTTAGAGGTATGTGGAATATGTACATTGCTATTTCTTCTGAGGGTTTGTCCTGAAATTGGGCTGATTGGCTGTTCTCAATAATGTTGGAGGCTAACCTAGATGTTTGCAGCATAATAATTCATGTTTAATACCTGGACAACTAAATTTTTAAATCTAAGAATATAAAACCAGGATCATATGGGCAATCTAAACCTCATTATATGCTATTTTGTATAAAACTGCTAGTGATAGTGCAAATGAAACTGAATGGTATGGATTGAGAGAACTTTCAGAAAGAACCTTTTTTTTCTGGCAGAAAGGCTTCTGATATTAACCTAACGATCCTGCTTTGGAATTGGTTTTCTTTTTCTTCAACGTTCTGTCACTGCTATTTTTCAAATATGGTTGAGCAAAACCGGGCTAAACCAGTTTTGTTTTCTTTCGGTTGAACTAGTACAGGAGATGGTAAAACTTAAGCACTTTCCTATTAACCCTTTCCACTGTTGTGCAAACAGCATAGTCTAGTGGTATGTTGTAGTGATGTTTTAATTTTTCTTCCTGTTAACTGTGTTAACTTTTGTGTTCCACAGTGGGTATGGCCGCACTTACTTCAGCTGCACATCTGCTCATACCAGTACTGGTGATGGCACTGCCATGGTCACACGAGCTGGGCTCCCTTGCCAGGACTTAGAATTTGTGCAGTTTCACCCTACAGGTACAGAATATGAAATAGTGCTTATTACAACATTATTTTTAATGAGTTGATCAGATTTTTAGGTTGTTTTAAAATGTCACAGTATCACACAGTATGCTGAGTTTGAAGGGATCAGGTNCCTCCTCTTCCCCTCATGAAGAATTTGTAACTGTGATGAGGTCTCCCCTCAGTCTCCTCCAGGCTGAAAAGACCAAGTGACCTCAGCTCCTTCTCATTTGGCTTCTTCACCAGGCCCTTCACCATCTTTGTTGCCCTCCTTTGGATGCTCTCTGACAGCTTAATATCTTTCTTATATTGTGGCACCCAAACCAGCCCCCACCACTGGAGGCGAGGCCACCCCAGTGCAGAGCAGAGCAGGACAATCCCCTCCCTTGCCCGGCTGTGATGCTGTGCCTGATGCCCCCTGGACCTGCTTGGCCCTCCTGGCTGCCAGGGCACTGCTGACTCCTGTTCAACTTGCCATTGACCAGGACCCCCAGGTCCCTTTCCATGGCACTGCTTCCCAGCATCTCCTTCCCCAGTCTGTCTGTACATCAGGGTTGCTCCATCCCAGGTGCAGAATCCGGCATGTTCCCTTCTTGTACTTCATACAGCTGGTGATGGCCCAGCACTCTTAATTTGTTGGGGTCTCTCTGCAGGGCCTCCCTGCCTCCGAGGGAATCAGCAGCTCCTCCCAGTTTTGTACTGTCTGAAAACTTGCTCAGTATCCCTTACAATCCTGTGTCCAAGTCATTTATGAAGCTGTTGAAGAGCACAGGACCTAAGACAAAGCCCTGGGGAACCCCAGTAGTGACAGGTCACCAGCATGATGTCACTTCAAGCATGATGTGCACAAGTCAGTTTGCACTCTTTCTGCAGCATTTGAGTAGTTGCTTGTGATGTGTGTTTAGACTTGTCTGCAGCTGTTGTTGAATATAAATTTTAGAGTAAGACATACAATGTGGCAGTTGTGATTCTCAGCTGTTCTAATTTAAAGAGCAGTGTTTAATATTTTGAGGTGCTGTCCTTACAGTACTAAGAAGTTTTATGAATTACAAGCTGAAACTACCTCTTAAACATGTATTTCCATTGTCCTTAATATTTTAAGGGGTTTGATATTAGATACAAGAGCAGTGGGATAGGTGCAAATGTTAGGGAATTACATACTAGCATCCTCAATGGAGTGGGGTAGTTGAAGTTAAGGTATATATTTAGAACTGTGGTTTTCTAGCATGTAATCAGTATCTGTGAATAACAGTGATCACAAACTAGATTTGTAGTTAATTAAATGCTTCATTTTAACTCGTGATTTTTTGTAAATGTTTTGCATAATTTTACAATGGTATTGTTATGTCATAGAGATCCAATGTTCCTTTGACTTAGTTAAGTTTTTTCTAGTTAAAGAAGCTTCACTGTTTGTATGATAATTCTTCAGCTTTTAAGATAATTATCAAGTGCATGAGTTAGTTTGCATTTTTGTTTTCTATGATGACCAACGCTGCAGAATAACAGGTGGGCCTTCTTTAAAGGGAAAGAATACCAAGTAAGCTTTTATGTTCTACAGGATTTGAAACCATCCTGTACTGCTTCAGTACAGAAGAGGGAGCAAAAATGAGCAAATGGACCTTGAGATAATCAACTTCTGGTTTATTAAAAATCTTAAAAATAATTGCTGAAGGTCTACAAGGTCTTCATAAAATTCTCCTAATGTATTAATAAGTGCAGATCACTTCCAGTTTTAATATTTGGAATACTGCTGGTGTTCCAAATCAGCTTGCTTACCTTTCAGAATGAGTGTTCAAAAGGAATAACAACATTCGAAGGACAGTTCCTAGAGGTATGATTAGGGTGGAATAAAATTTGCACCTCTGATTCTTTTGAGAAGACCTTGTTTATTCAGTGTTCATCCTGATTGTGGAGCTGTGTGGAGAAATCTCCTTTGATGGTGTTTTTGTTCTTGAACAGGTATCTATGGGGCTGGCTGCCTTATCACAGAAGGATGTCGTGGAGAGGGAGGTATTCTGATCAACAGTCAAGGTGAAAGATTCATGGAGAGATACGCACCTGTGGCCAAGGATCTGGCTTCCAGGGATGTGGTGTCTCGTTCTATGACCATAGAAATCCGTGAAGGAAGGTTGGTTAAATGCTCTTAACAAAGCTGCAGAATGAACACTTAATCATACAGGACTGTGAGGTGCAATAGTTCATTTGATAAGCACATGGCAATCCATGAGAGCGAGCTTTAATGATTGCTGAGCTGATCTCTGTGTGTAAGGCAGAAATCTTTCTTGTTAATTCCTGATGATGCTGACAGAGAACAGATGATGTTAAGAGTCTCCTGTTTGAATTCAGTGTGTCTAGAGACAGTTGCTCAAACAAGTTTAATGTATATGCTCTTACTACAAACAAAATAATTTGGTGCTCTGTTCTCTTGACTAATTGCCAAGTTTTACGTATTTCTGCAGAGATGTAATAGTTGAAAGTCTTAAATGGTCTGAATGACTGTGAAAAGAAAGGTGGGAGTTGGAAAATGGCCTCAGTTCATCCAAGTGCTACAGTCTTATTAAATATGCTAGATAATAATTTTTGTCAGATAACATTTGAATAAGAAGCTATTTATTTTCTCAAATGAAACAAACTAGATTAGAAATGCTACAAGTGTTTGTAAATTCCTGTTATGTATTCCAGTGTTGCTTTTTTTTTGCTAGGGGTTGTGGTCCTGAAAAAGACCATGTGTACTTGCAGTTGCACCACTTGCCACCACAGCAGCTGGCAACCCGTCTCCCAGGGATTTCCGAAACAGCCATGATATTCGCTGGAGTTGATGTCACTAAGGAGCCTATCCCTGTCCTGCCTACTGTGCATTATAACATGGGAGGTATTCCTACTAACTACAAAGGACAGGTGAGGAATGCACCTCACTTTTGGGCTGTATTTTCATCATCATACTAGGAAATTACTTTCCAAATAGAAAAGCATTAAGAATGTTTTTCATAAATGTAAGGATGATTAATACCACTTCTAATAATAGTAATGTAATAGTGATGTCAGAGTACTTAACACACAATCTTTTTGGTTTTTAAAAATAACTTGATAACCATGTTCTAGTCCATCTGGAGATGGGAGTTCGAAGAAACATCAAAATGAAGTTACTGTCAGGTCTGACAACAATTCTCTGTTAATTGAGCTGAGGGTAATATAATTGAACATAGATCAAAGTAGGGCTCTATTGCATTCTGTAACATGAGGTAATGTGTATTATTCGTCTGTAGTTCATGTAATCTAAACACTAAAGCAGATCCTCCAATTGACACTAGTTGGAAATCAATGTGATGGTGTCAGTAGAATTCTTCTCTTGTGTACTCGTTAAATTTCAATGTAAAATTTTGCCTTAGAAGCATGTGCAGATCAGACTTTATTCTTGTGCATTTCTGACTCGCTGCAGAATTGTGGTGAAATACAACTATGCACTATTCATAAACATATTTGAGGAAATCTTGGGGTTCAGTCCTGGATGTATTTACATACAGATGTAAATGTACATATTTGCATACATTTCTACTTGCCCTTTAGAACTAAGATAATTCTGTGTTTACAGTTGGAAGAAGCTTTAGGTTGCTGTGTTCCATCCTTACATACACGTGGCCTTTGCAAATAAGGAGGTTTACAGTGTTTGAGTGTTTTAGAAAGCTGGGTATTGATGGATTGTGTGCAATGTCAGGTGATCACACACGTGAATGGTGAGGATAAGGTGGTGCCTGGGCTGTACGCCTGCGGGGAAGCGGCCTCTGCATCCGTCCATGGCGCAAATCGACTTGGAGCAAACTCCCTTCTGGATTTGGTGGTCTTTGGTCGTGCTTGTGCCCTGACTATTGCAAATACATGCAAGCCTGGTGAGTCTCACTTTGCTAGAGACATTTGCCTTTATGAACTAATTTCTGCCCAATAAAGAGTTGTTGCAACCTGATTCAAATTTACAATGATACTCATAGGCTCTTACTTGTTAGAAAAGGAAGAAATCAGTGTTGATGCTCTTTGTAGGCATGTTCATTGCCAGGCAAATGTTTTGACATTACTGTGTGCTTTGTAATTGATCCTTTTAAAACTAGAATTGGGCCAATGATATTGGCAAGAGCGGTTAGGATTTTTGACAAATTAAGACAGAATATTGAAAGTGAAGACTATATTCTCTGCATACTGCTCCATCTTCTACATCAAAATGTAATCTGTCTTACACTTGGCACTTTTGTATAGTGGAATTTGCTGCCACCTTGCTGATGTATTTATAAGGACTGACATGCAAGTAGTGAGAGATAGATACTAAATATTGTAATATCTCATTAACTTGATTCTCACTGCTGAATCTTACATATTTTTAAATAATCTGGTTCAGCAACTGTTGTTGACCTGAGAAAACAAAGAAGCAAGCACTCCCTCGCAACCCCCAACAAAATACTGGAAGTGGCAGTTACATTGCCAGAGCAGCTGGAATCCACAAGTAGTCATCTGTTTTCTTAGGGCTTAATGTCCAAACTGCACCAACTGCAGAGACTGATGATTGCTCATGAAATCAGCCTAGATCTTGTGGTGCCTATTTTATCTGGCTTTGTGCCAACATTTTTTGAATCCTTCTGTGGCTCTTTAGAGTTAGAAATTGTAGAAGGGGGTTTATTAATCTGAACACACAGCTACACGTGAGATGAACTGTGCTGGTAAGATGCTGTGTTTGCTTTGTTGCCCAGTAACATATGGCTTCCAGTAGTAGAGGCAAGATGCAGAGCTCATGTCTAACTGCCAGGCGTATTGAGTGGTCCTGGTCCCTTACACATGCCAGAAAAGGTGGGAGGTTTGGGAGTGAGGAGATGAGGAAAGCATAGCAGAAGGTGGTGAGGACCACAGGCTTATTCCATAGTTTAGAAGAATTTTCATCAGGTGCTGCTTCGAAGGAATGATAAGCAAAATTTTGCTAAACTTATAAAATCTTTATTAATTGTTTATAGGAGAGAAAGGGATTCATATTCCACTGAGAACTTTAAATATATGGGTACAATTGGTAGGATTTCAGGAAAGTGACACTTAGTGTACACCTCAGAGGAAGAAAACAGATTGTTTTACTCAAATCTGATTTTTAGTAATTGATAGTCTCTGAACTGCCAGAAACCAAACCCAAGCCTGACTACCAAACTTACTGAAATTTTCTTATTAGGAGAGCCAGTTCCCCCCATTAAACCAAACGCTGGTGAAGAGTCAGTTGCTAATCTTGACAAGTTAAGGTTTGCTGACGGAAGCATCAGGACTTCAGAAGTGCGCCTTAGCATGCAGAAGGTGAGCCTGGGGAAGCTCTCAGGGATAGGGTGGGACAAGCTGCAAGCAGCTGTGGGGTTTGGCGACTTGGCAACGTGCATTTCAGGATTTGCCATGCAGAAGTAAAAAGTATGTGAGAAGATAGTGTGTGCAGCAAAGGTTGTATCACTTTTGTTAATTCCTTCTTCCCTTCATGGTCATTCCTTTGTGTAGTTTACCTGCTGTTTGATAGAGTGGGGTTTCAGTTGGTTGGGGTGAATGGAAGAATGTGGGGTTTTTCAGGCTGCAGACAAGTTTGAACTCTTAACAGCTCTGTATCAAGCTCTTCTGGAGCTAAGGAAGTTACACGCTTTTTTTTTTTGATATATGCAGCATATCAAACTGATTTTGTTTTACTGTGTTGTAGGCAATGCAAAACCATGCTGCTGTATTTCGTACTGGTTCTGTACTCCAAGAAGGCTGTGAGAAGCTTAGCCAAATTTATGGTGATCTGGCTCATCTAAAGACTTTTGACAGAGGTAATTTGATAGCAAAGAACACACTTTGCCCAGAGTACTTTGGGAAGAGTGTTGGTGGCTTTGGTGTTTGTTTCGGTTTTTTTGTGGGGTTTTTTTGTGTTTTTTTCCTGTAAACCTAACATGTTTCTTGAATCTTTGGCTGAAGATTTTGACCATTTTGAATCTTTCAAAATACTTTGTATAGCCCTGCTTACTAAACATGGTAATCAGGTAAAATACTTGACCTTAGCAGTCATTTTCTGGTTGAAAAATCTTTGAAAGAAGCAGAGACTGAAACTGGATTTAAATGTGTAAGGTACAAACTGCCCTTAGAACATGATAGTGAAGTTGTCCAAATACTAAGATGAACTATGAACTTTGTCAGAATCTTCTGAAGAGGCCAGGGAATTGCAGGATGGTAGCAGGACTATTCATAGTCTGAACACTCAGATTTCATTCTCCAGCTGAGCAGATCACAATGCAGTCAGAAACTGCCATGTCTTGTGGTATATGTGAAGAGAACTTGTTTATTTAAGTGCAACTGATGATGCACCTTTGGTTCACTCGTGTATTTCTCCTGTTTGTAGACCATCTTCCATAGTATTTTAATATTTTACCAGGTATTGTGTGGAACACTGACTTGGTGGAGACCCTCGAACTGCAGAACCTGATGCTTTGTGCTCTGCAAACCATTTATGGTGCTGAGGCTCGCAAAGAGTCCCGGGGTGCCCATGCCAGAGAGGATTTTAAGGTATAAATATTTTCTGTGACCTGAATGTAGGATTCAATCTCCTTGTTATGTGTCCTCAGATGGATTATTTTAAAGTTGTAACATCTTCATTGTTAAGATTATTGTAGTATTTGTTTGGGGTCCTCCTTGTTCTGCTCTATCTCTTCTTATTTGTTGTTTATAAAAGGACCAATACATGGAACACTGGCAATGATCTTGAGAAGAGTTGTTCCATGTGCACATCTGAGTGATTAGAGACCTCTAAACCAGAACTATAACAATATAATGGATGCATAAACAGGACCTAAAGATGCATAAACAGAAAAACTGTCCTATGCAAGGGAAGTTACCTTAGAGCCCTTGTTAAGCCTGAGCATTTCAAATTGCCCACGAGCAGTGTTAAGAGAAAGTTTGCTGTCTGTTCAGAGACATGCTGGGTTACAGGTGTAACTGAAATGCAGCTAATCTTGTGGTTCTAAAGTGACTTGCAGATACAACTTCTGGTCTGTACTCATCTCATTTTCTCCCTAGTTACGGGTAGATGAGTTTGACTACTCTAAGCCACTCCAAGGCCAACAGCGGAAGCCATTTGAGGAGCACTGGAGAAAGCACACCCTGTCATATGTGGATATCCCAACTGGGAAGGTACTTTGAGCTTGCTACTTGAGGATCTTTCTTGCTGTTAACAGCTGTTCTCATGAACAGCCTTGGAAATTGTGATAATCCTGCAGTGTTCATCTTTGGGAAGTGACTTAGCTATTTGAGCTAGAATTGTGTCTCCCCTTGTTTCAGGCTAGTTCAAAAGTTTTTTTCTTCTAATGGTGACAAAGCCTGTTGGGTGCTTAATAGAACAGCTTTATGGTATTTCAAAGACAGAACTGAATTCTGACCCAGTAAAACTCTTAACTGTTGGGGTTTTTTGGATCTCATTCTCTGAATCCTGTTGTCCTGAAGCTCTTTGTTCCCTTTTACTTCAGGTTACCTTGAAGTACAGACCAGTGATCGACAGAACTTTGAATGAGGAAGATTGCCAGACCGTCCCGCCGGCGATCCGCTCGTACTAGCAGCTTCCATCTCACTTGAAGCCCGGGCCAGTGTACATAAGCATAGCACAAGCAAACCAAAATAGTGTTGGCACTTAGCAATGAATGGAAAATGCTGACAAAACTTCTCTCCAGCTTGTATTCTGCTGTGGCTTACTGTACATTTATTAAAAATGGAATGCAGAACAGCTTATGTTATTTCACCCATCTGTCAAAAGGAACAGCGAAAACACAAAATGTGTCTAAATAAAGTCATTACAAGTCTTGTATTTGTTTGAATATGCTGATCTGTATATAATTACAATGCCCTTATTGTGAATGTGTAGTTATTTCCATATTTTAAGAGCAAGAAATGTGTTCTGTGACAGGACAAGGGGCAGTGGGCACAAACTGAAGCACAGGAACTTCCATCTAAATCTGAGGAAGATGATTTTTACTTTGATATAGTGGTGGAGCACTGGAACAGGCTGCCCAAAAAGGTTGTGGAATCTCCTCTGGAGACACTAAAAGCCTGCCTAGATGTGATCCTGTGCAACCTTCTCCAGGTGAACCTGCTGGCACAAGGGGGTTGGACTAGATGACCTCCAGAGCTCCCTTCCAACCCCAGCTATTCATTGCAGTAGTTTTACACAAGATGGAGATGCTGAATTTTGTGATGTGGGGACTTACGCATCTTAGTTGCTGACTGTAAGTAATACTTGAAGAAGATGATGTTACAGTAGTAGTTACAACTTTGTATTTTCACACTTTTATTGAATGAAAAAGAGAGTTTCACTTACTTCCTCTGATATAGAATAATATAGGTAATAGTATTATTACCCAATCTATTGGCTCTGGAACTTCTGAAACCATTTTAGTGGCATGCCTTGTCTGTCTCTTCTGTCTCTTCTCAGAGGAGCCCAGGGGCAAAAGACTTGCCTAAATAAAGCTTACAACACTCAGTGTGCTGTTAGTGCCAGGATGTAACTTGTGAGGCATTAATAGAGCAGTTTCTGTCAGCATTTCTGTGAATCACCCAGCTCTTTTGGGACTGAAGGGTACCTATGCAGATTGCAATGCAATGAAGCGTTCCCCATGTTAGACAAAAAAATTGTTTTCCTAACAGCTGAATGTTGGCTGCTCTTTGAAAAAAAACAGAACGTTGGGAAACCTGAAATGTTGGAATGTTGCTGCTGGTGGGTGGAAAAATGGAATATACCTTTCACTCGACAAGTTTCTGCACTTTGCACCAGGGAGAGATGTAGCTCGTAGGTGCACTCTGCCTTCTTGGGCAGGAAGTAAGGAGGGGGCTGCACCTCGACTTGGCTTTTTTTATAAAAGGAGCCTCGACTGTCATTACGAACGAGGGAGTAAGCTTTTATACAAATTTGAAAAGGCCACAGTAAGGCAGAAAAACCTCATACTTTTTTCCCCCTTGTGGAGAACTCGCTGGTGCAGCGTTTTGGCCGCTGCCCTTCGCCCGGGGCAGGCGGGTTTTCCCAGGTTTTCCCAGGCCGGGCGGACCCGCCCCGGGGCCGCACTCAGCGCCCGCCGCTGCTTCAGCGGCCGCCGATTGGCGCGGCGGAGCCTCCGGGGCCGGGCGCCGCCGGCACCGTGACGCCCGTCCGGGGCGGTCCCACCGCGCCTCCCGCCCCCGCGATGCTCCCGGCCCCCGCCACCATGCACCGCTCACTCCGCGCCTGCCGCCGCCTCGGCCGCTGCGCCGGTCTCCTCCTCTCCCGGCCGCCGCCCCTGCTGCCTCCCGCCACCCCCGGCCGCTGGATCCCGGCGCCGCCCCGCGCCGCCATGGTAAGCCCGGGGCGGGGAGCGGGGAGCCGTGACCTCTAAGTGCCACCGCCGGCCGCCGCCGCCTCGCTCCGCCCCCGCCCCGCAGGCATCGGGGAGCGGGCGGTCACAGGGGGAGCGACGGCCGCCGGCTGGGTCGGGGCTTTAATCCCGTGTGTTGCTCCGTCGGGAGCGTGCCGGCACCGGGAAGACGAGTCCGCCATCCTCTGCCGGGCTTTTGCGGCCATTTCTCGCATCCTTCCTGCGGCCGGGCCCGGCTCCGCTCCGCTCGGCAGCCGCTGCCGGGCAGGCCGGGATGTGCAGCGCGCAGCTCTCCCGTGGCGCTGCCCGGGCTGAGATTCACGGCCCGAGCACGGCCCTGAGCCGCCGCCGTGGGGCCGGGCAGGGCGGGCATCGGCCAGGGCGGGCATCCCGCCCGGCAGGAAAGGGGTTGGTACGGGACCTGCTTCACAGAGCTGCGCTGTGCGGCACCTGCTTCGCCAGGAATTTTAGGCGCTTTCTGGGAGCTGTTGAGGCGCAAATAATAAAAAGCTGTATCCTCACGGGAATGGGAGTATTCGTCACTGGAATAGCTTTGGGGCTGCCTGAAAACTAGAGAGCTTTCAGCTGAGAACTGCCCGGTACTTCTGGCAGGCGTCATTAGTAGATAGTCGTGTATAATGTGTTGATGGTCGGGCTGAGACCCGAGTGGGACCTGATGGTTTTACATGGTTCAGCATAGAAACAGAAACAGTGTTTGGATAAGGAACTTCAGATCTCAGTACTAACAGGTTGGAGTTGCGTGGAAACCTTAGTCTCAGGTGTATCTTTGTGAGGTCACTCCTTAAAACGAGGTAATGTAGACTGTGAGAAGAATTTCAGCAGAAGGTGGTGTGTTTTGGATTTTATTGATTCCACAGTTTACTGAATTAGTTAATAACTTTATTTAGAACATCAGTTCCAAATCTGTAATATTGATGGAAGTGTAAAAAGTAGCATTTAATAAACTAAGCTTTCCAGCAAGTGAAAAAACTTAATGGTGAGTGAAACTTAGCTGCGTAAGAAAACTGGTGTCAGAGCAGAATATGTAACTCAAACCACTGGCCTGTTGGACGCTTCCCTTTTCTATTTTGCCGTTTGGCATTGTCTGAGAAAAACATTACAAATCATGGCCTTCATTCATTTGCTGAAAACTTGGTATTTATCAGTCTGGTCTGCAATCTTAAAAGAAAGAGATGTGTTTTGCTCTTCGCAGGTCAGAAATGTGACCAGTCCTGTGTGTGTTGTGAGTTCCTTGAGTTTAAATAACAGCACTACTTAAAACAACTTGGAAGTCAAACAGCTGTTGAATTCTTACAGGAAAAGTTATGTATATTTTTATGTAAAAGAGGAACCACCAAAAGATGTACCAACCAATATTTAAATTTAAAAAACTAGCCAGCCAACAAACCCAAGCTATCACTTTTTGATGTTTGTAGAGATTTTCTCAGTAGCAAGAGTTGTTTTAAAACACATTGTGTATGTAGATACAACCAAATATTCATGCTGTCCTGGTGTGTTTATTGTGTTGCTTTTACTTAGAGCTAAATTAGACAAGATGTTTTAAATGGAATTGCCATAATGGTCCTTCTGTAGCTGAACACTGTAAAATATTTGGATTTGGGTTCTGAAGGGTAAATCTCGGAATTTGTGACTCAAATTATGTTGTAAAAGAGGAACGGTGCTTAAAAATGGAAACATTCTTTATCTGCTAAAGGAGAGCAGTAAAACATAAATTACACATTCTGATGGCCTCAAAAGATGACTTTTGACATGGTAAAAATGATGGTTCTTTGAATTGAAATACTTGCATCCAAAAGTTGCTGCATCCATAAATGAGAATGTAATTTTCCACAGGGGGCATTATTGCGGCAGTTCTGCCATTTGAGTACCTCTGGTGTGTTATGGTGCAATCAGTTCTGATCAGTTCCCTGCAACAAGGCAAAAGTACAGTTCTGTTTGCCTAACTGTAAGCTTTGGACTGTGTTAGGGATTTTGGAGGGCTGAGAACACCTTGTCAGGTCTCCTAAGGGAAAAAAAAAATTGTAAATGTGAGGAACAGCAGTTTGTGAGCAGAGCCTTGCTTGTAGCTAGGATAGAAAGTAGGTGAGCACAGGAGTTCCTGTTGGCTATTGGCAGAGTTTCCAACTCTCCTTTTGGCTTCTCCTGACGCCCAGGGATGGGGGAGTAGAGGGTTGATGGAATGTGCCAGTGATGCACCATTTTACAGCTGGTCCTCTGGGTCAGGGGGTGACTGCAGAAACCGCTTTACGTAGAGGAACTGGGACCTTCAGCTCATAAAGCCACTCTGGAGGTTGAATTCTGGCCGAGGAGCGTGGGAATCGTGTTTGTTACATTTGCACTCGGACAGTGGCCGCTGCAGGCTGCTACACCGGTCTGAGAGCAATGCTGCAGCTCAGTTCTTTCAGTCTGCATGAAAACATCACTGCTTATTTTACCTAATGGCACCTGTTACACTAGGAGTCAGCAAATGACGTTCTTCTTAAAGCACCTTGCCCTGAAAACTTCATTGGAATTTATGAGCATGGAATTGGCTAGGAAAGTTGTGTTTTTTTAAAATAATGATTTCATTATTGAAAGGTACTTGTGCGAAGATGTACTGATCCTATTTATCTTTGTTTCATCATTGTTGACATTGGAATTATGTAAGGTTGAGGAATCAGTTGTGCAACTGCTAGCTTTTTGTCTAAAAGGTTACAGGTAGTTTAACTTTCTGTATTGTTTGAGGGTGGATACTTTCAGTTATTAAAGCACTGATGATATTGAGAGCTAGGCTTGGAGCTCAATGAGCTCTGCTTATCCAGCTCTGCGAAAGCTTTGCATTGTGTGCTTTTACAAGGTGTCCAAATGTCAAAAGCAGGGATTTTGAAGACAGTGAGTCAGTGATCCCAATCGTTGCAATATTCATGTGTGCACATGTATGGTAAGACCCACAGGCATCCCAGTTAAACATTTTTGATAGTGATATGCTAAAGAAGCATTTACTATATTTGTTTCTTGTTAGCATGTAAATGAATGCCAAGTGACTCAAGCAGGACAGAGAGGATTAAAGAATATAGGAATGACTTATTCTTCTACACTAAACTGTCTTTTGTTGAGGAGTTGGTGCCTGGGAGAGCATCAGCCAAAACACAAGATGTGGTATCACAGACCCCGACAAGTCTGCGATTCGCAGAGATGTCGGATGACAATCCACAGTGGCTGATGTGAAGAAGGATGGGCACACTTTGATGCAACCCGAAACAGAACTGGTTTTAATGAGCAAAACAGTAATCTGAAGTCAGTGTGGGGGTGCATGGACAGAGCGCGGGCCAGGGGTTACAGTAACTTATACAGGGTAAGGTTTAGGCAGAGTCTGAGGGATAGGGTCCAACGGGGTAACATGATGACAAATATTCATAACACTGTGTTGGGAAAGATGAAAATTTAACAGAAAAATCTTACAGATATAAATGCTTGGTAAAAGACTTAAAGAATGTAAAACCTGTAAGCGAAATAGAAATGAAAGCAAGTTTTGATATATAGAACAGAGAAAGATGTTTTTGAGGGCAAAGATTGAACTAAGTTGTTTTCTGGATAACTGAAAAGACAAAGGTGAAAATAAGGTAGATAATTGAGAACAATAGGCTTGTCAGACTACAAACAGAACATGTTTTTTACCAAGTAAATGAGTCTCATGAATAACCTAGGCAAATATAAGACATATGTTTTATCAAGTTTAAGGATCTTCCACTGCAGGAGAACAGAAAACCAACTTTAAGCTTACACTGTAACATACTAACTCTTGTGATTGGATAGTTACTAACATAATATAGAAATTCAAGGACTGTGGTAGGCTATATGCTAATGGTAAAAGTATCCTGTTTTATATTGATTGGTTGTTATGTATTAAGATATTCAGTAAAGCAAAGTATATAATGCATTGTATTTCGAACTAAGGGGTCTCCAGGCATGCCTTGAGCTGATGCTGACAGCTTGTAGGTTTGGCTCTGCACCCCCAATCCAAGATGCAATAAAGAGACCGTTAAGAAGAGCAGCCTGGAGTCCTGTATCTCTTGTTCAGGTTCTTACAACACTGCAGTAAAAGTAAACCAATCATGGAACAGAGAACAGAGTACTTTCTAGTCTTACTAACATACAGAATGCCCATGAAGCTTTGAGGGTGAGATTTCTCTAACCCGGGGAATTTTTCCCATGGCTTTAGCTCAGAGATTTCTTGAATCCCAGTGTTGGGAGTGGGATAGCCACGTGAGAGTTAACCCTTGTTGTGGGCTGGGCTGCAGTTTCTTCCAGTTCACAAGCACCACCTCCTCTGAAGTACTCAAAAGTGACCAGGGCTGTCTCTGTTATGACTGATGGTACCTGAAGGCAGAGTGTCCCCATCTGGCTGGGAATGATGCTTAGGACAGTAAAGAGGCTGTGACACTTCCCTCTCTCTGCTGCAGCTTGCCATCCATGGTGATGCAAACCTGGGCAGGCAGAAGGTCAGGGCTGCTGGACAGCCTGTTCTGGCCAATACCCAGCTGTGCCTCTGTCTGAGAACACTGAGACCCACTAAAGAAGGAGCAAGTAAAATGAACAAAGGAGAGGAACAGTCTGACTTCAGAAGTGGACTCCTAGGGAAGAGCAAGAACTGTGTGGACATAGACAATGCTTTCCCCATTTTCTGACCCAAACTCTTCTATGCTCAGCACTGCTGAGGCCACACCTCGAGTGCTGTGTCCGGTTCTGGGCCTCTCAATTCACGAAGGACATCAAGGTGCTGGAGTGTGTCCAGAGAAGGGCAATGAAGCTGGTGAAGGGTGATGAGCACAAGTCCTGTGAGGAGCAGCTGAGAGAGCTGGTGTAGCAATGCATTTCCACAGCCAAACAAATGTTTCTGTATAAGGAAGAAGGGTTTCAGTTTCACCTTAAGACTAAAAAGGAAAAAACCCTGGAAACGTCTTTGCTGTCCTAGCAGTAATTGGCTCAAGGCCAAGACAAAAATACTGATAGGTCTCTTTACCTGTTCCTCAGAAAAATAGCTATCCTCTGTTGGGCTGTTTGCCAAGAATCCCACCTAAATCGTTTGGTACTTACAGAAGTGCACAGAGCTTCTCCGGGCTTTTCTGAGGTGTCGTAGCTGGAGTAAGGAGCATCTTTGCACCATGCTCGGCTTTTTCTTTTGTTTCTGTACTGTTTGTTATTTTCTATTTTTATTAAAACTTTTTTTGCTTTTCCAAACACCTCTGATCAGCTGTCTAGCCATTATTTTTAAGCCTTTCTGGGAAGTGCAGGACACCCGCAGATTGATACATCTGCAGGTGTATCTGGACTTGTGTAAATATGTATCAAGCTGGGGTTGTTTAACCCAGAGAAGAGGAGGCTTGGGGAGACCTTATCACTCACTGCAACTCCTGAAAGGAGGGTATAGACAGGTGAGGCTTGGCCTCTTCTCCCAAGCAACTAGTGACTAGATGAGAGGAAATGGCCACAGGCTGCACCCCAGGGAAGGTTCTTGTTGGACATCAGGAAGAACTTGTTCACTGGAAGGGTGATCGGACATTGGAACAGGCTGCCCAGGAAGTGGTGGAATTGCCATCCCTGGAACTGTTTACAGAATTACTGGATGTGGCACTTAGTGCTGTGCTTTAGTTGACGTGGTGATGTTTGGTCAGAGGTTGGACTTAATGGTCTTGGAGGACTTTTCCCATCTTAATGATTCTATGATTTTTCACATCAGGGAGTTTCCTGAGTCTGTGATTTGTCTGCGTAATAATCCAGTTTAGATCTTTCTTCTGAGCACTTACCTTCCCTGAAGTCGTGTGTGCTTCTTGCATCCTCAGCTTTAGCTGGTAAGGAGTCTTTTCAGTCTGTGACTTGTGTGAAGGGCTACTCCCTTTCCCTTGCTTTGAACCTGATTCCCACGAGCAGGTTAGGTTTCCTGTGTCTTGTATTGGAAGAGACAGTGAGCAGTTAATACTGGTTATACCTCAGTTTTCCTTCAATCCCCAGGTTGTCTTTTCTTCTGAACAAAAAAGTCATTTGTCTTAAGAAAGCTGCTCGCTACCTTTTGTCAACTTTATTGCCTTTGAACTGTTTCCAGTAATACATGCTTTGGGGATGAAAGAACCAAATCTGCACAAAAACCTCAGACTGTCAATGAGTCATGGTGGCACAGCAGTGTTTCTGTTTGTATCCTCTGCTTTTCTTGGTAGTTCCTCGCATTTGATTTTCGTCTTGCACTGCACTGCAAGACTGACTTTATTCTACTGATAAGAGGTTTGTTTCCCAAGGACTCACCCCTGAGGGTCGTGGTTAGGTCAGGAACCCAGCATTGTGTATGTAGATACCCTGCCTACAGGGCTGAGATAGTCTTACCCTATCCATGATAAAGAAATGAAAAAGACTTCTCCCCTTCCTGAAGACTCTGAAAGAAGGTAATCTCCTCTCCTGGGCAAGGATGAATAACTTTCTCATAGAAAATTGGGACTTCGCTGACCAAGGTGTGGGAAGAAGAGGAGTAAGCTGTTCTTGCTTCCTGTCAGTTCCATAATCTTTGTAGAGCTGCATATGAATGTGATCACATCATCACAAATTAATGGGCTGTTCTACAAAAAGTAAAGAATTACTTTTCTGGGGGTCTGTCAGCTAAAATTAATTTAGCCGTGCCTGTATTAGATCATAAGAGATGCTGGGTGGATACATGACACAGAAATATTGCCATACATAAATATTGCACAGAGTATACCTAGATACATGTTGCAACGTGGACAGGTGGTAGATTGCCAGAACCTTCCTGAAGCGTTTCCAACAGGAGGGTGCCCCACCAGGCAAACAGAGCACACTCACACGCTGCAGTTGATTAGAAAGTGACGGAGGCAGGAAGGGGCTTTGTGTGGAGATCAAGCAGTAGTTTAGTTCGCCTGCTCACTGAAGGGGCCCAGGGACAAAGAGAGGTAAAGGGTCCAGGCTTATATATGGGCATGAAGGGGGCGGAGCCAATGGTAACAGCCAATCAAGGGAAGGAGTAGGCGGGAAAGTAATTACAGAGACCAGTAGGGGCACAGCCAAGTTAGACAGACAGGGTTACAAACCAATGAGGGCACACAAAACAGAGACGCTACTAGAAACTGACCATATATGGTTAATAGGGGGTTGAACAGCCAATGGGCCAATGGGGGAGTGGCACTGGGGTTGATTGACAGCATGTCAGTTAGGGAGTCCATGAGAGAGGTTAATGTCTAGGGGACATTATTCTAGGGCATAGCCCCAGGAAGTCCTCTAGCAGGCTCACAGGCCTCCACCGATACAGGTCCTTTGTGTTGTACAGCTAGAGAGCATCTGTGTTCCTGATTTATTAGGCTAGAAAGGATAATTAATGGTCAGTAACTTGGTACTGGATTAGTCCGTTGCTCCCTTCCAGTATTAAGTGTCCTGTGCAGTGTGGATTTCAAGTAGGGATTATGTTACACGTGTGTTGATTGCGTGGATGCTGCCTGAATTCTTACCGTGCTACTTCTTCAGTTGGGTTTTAACAAAACACCCGTTCTGTAAATTGTGAACTAAATTACTGATTCTTGGAAAATGAGAAACCGAGTCTCTCATCAGGATTAGGTTTCATGCCATGGGCACTGAGGTCTTAAGCCTTGTAGTGCTGCCTGTCACCATGGGTCAGCTGTGGTACACAGTTTGTAGTTGTGGCTTTTAGTGGGACAGCTGGTCAAACTAGAAAAATGCTCCGACTTTGAAGATATAATGAGAAACATACCTGTGACTAGCTGCGTGTCGTGGCTTTGTATTTTTTTCCGTTTTCTTCTTCTTGACTACCTGCTTTCAAAAAGAATATACGGATTGCCAATGTTTGAATTTTGTTTTTCCTTTTCTGTAGTCTTCGCAAGAGGCTTTCAGGATAGAATATGATACCTTTGGTGAACTGAAGGTCCCAAGTGACAAATACTATGGTGCCCAAACCGTAAGATCTACAATGAACTTCAAGATTGGAGGTGTTTCAGAAAGGATGCCAGTAAGTAATTCAAGTCTGTGTTGTCTTCTTCTCTAGACTATGTTTTGTATGTGAAAGTGAATTCGTTCTGAATACCTTCTTAGGCTTTTGCTGGAAGTGTGAGCAACTTTGAATTTTAATTAAAGGTAGAAATTTCATGGCAATATATTGTTCTGGTAGAAATATTTCTTGTTGTGTTTAAATAAATTGAGTACTGCTTGTGAATAATTTTATGGTGTTGCTTTATTTTTTAATAACCAGGATGAATAGAAATCTGTCTTTCATCTTTACAAAGATGAAAAAGCAAATGGAGTGATTTGATGTAGCATTTATATAGTTTGTTATTGAGGTAGTCTAATATCACAAGAGTTGATAAAAACTTAATTTGACATGTGTAGATGTGCATAGGCCATTAATGTGCATGTGCTTTGTCATATGCTGATTCTCCATGTAGTGAAATTTGTCAGTTTTCTCTCAAAAGGCTGTTTTAGAAATGGAACCAGTTCAACTCTAATGCATGTATCTTTTGATACACGGAGCATACCTGGGCTTGCAAAAACAGCTGTGTGCTGCCCTCTGGACTGTTTGGATGAATGTTACTGTTAGTGGGAGCAAAGGTCAGATGACCTGATTGCTCTCTGGTTTGGCTGATGGACTACTGCTGGGTTTAAGATGAGAAGGAGTTTGGTTTAGAACTAGACATGCACTACAAATTGATAGCATGTCCTTTGGAGGAGAGAAATTGTGTGTTTAAACTGTCCCTTGTGTCTCAGGTCCAAGTCATAAGGGCTTTTGGCATCTTGAAGAGAGCAGCTGCTGAAGTAAATCAAGACTATGGTCTCGACCCAAAGATTGCTAAAGCCATTGTACAGGCGGCAAATGAGGTAGGAACAAGCTGTTCAAAATACTGCAACTGCCACTGTATTTTTGTTAAGCTTTTCACAGGAGTTGGATTGCATTTCTCAGATTGTTAGGGGAAAGTGTTTCCTGTTAGTAAATCTTGTTCTCCAGAGATCATTTACTTAAAATATTTTTTTTACTATTTTCTTTCTTGCATGTAAAGAAATTATAGAACGTTCAAATGCATGTTGATAAATGCCACCCAAGTGCAAAGAGTTGTGAGTGACCATTATTTGAGCTGTGATAATACCAGGTGTTTTGCTTTGTTAAAAATGCTTTTAGATGAACAAATCTGTTGATTTATTCAGAGTTTTCTTGTCCTGACCAGGTTAAAAATATTTCAGTGGTGGCAGAAACTGTATCCTCTTCCTGCCAGCTGTAGCACCTTAACTCCCAAGACCCAATAGTTTTGAAGAACTCCAAAATACCTCCAGGCTCTTCTTCTGGTTTCTAGGGTTCCCCTAGGTAAAGGTGGATTAGAAATTTTGGTGGATTAAGTCTTCTTAGTTTAGATTCATAAATTCTGAAAGTTGTTTGTGGCTTTCTTTGTTGTGTTTTAAAAACAGCCCTGCTATGATACCCTTTCCCTCACCTCTAAAATAATTTTCTAATACAACTTAAATAAAAAGAGGAATCAAGTTACTCTTGCAGGTGGGAATGTTGCCCCTGTATAAGATGGGAAATACAGAAGATCCTTTCTTGAAAAGCATGATTCCAGGAGGACTGATGCATCCTGATAATCTGATTGTTTATGCCTCAGAGTTGTGACAACAGCTCCTTTGTTTTTCTGAGGCTAATATGCGTGGGGGTGATACTTCTGAGCACAGATTTTGACACTATTACAAACACACGTTTAGAAAACTCTCTGAATGTGTCTAAGATTCAGCAGGCTCCAAAAAACGTTGATCAAACAGGAGAGTGCCTTACAGGAAGGAGGTGTTTGATACTGGCAGCCATCTGCTGGCTTCGTTGATGCAACATGTAATGTCTACAGGTGTAAGAGGTCTGGAAATTCCCGGTATGAAATTTCTTTATTGAGAGATGTCAGAGTCCAGTTATACAGAGAGAAGATGTAACCTAAAGTCCCTTCTAAAAATATTTTCTATGTCTGTAGAACATTAAATCATATTCTATATATCTCTGCGTTTCACAATTCAGTGTCTTCAAAAAGCATAGCAAATATTTTTTCCCTTTTAATATCTGGTACTACATAAAAATGTCTTAATTATTCTAGTGTAAAGTCACTAATTGCTATATGTAGATTTAAAAATATAATGGAGAGCATAATTTTAATTATGGCAATAAAATTTTCAGGTTTACACTTTTTTTTCCTAGTGGGACAATTTTTCTCTGTTTTTTCCATTATAGGTAGCTGAAGGGAAATTAAATGATCACTTCCCTTTGGTGGTGTGGCAGACTGGGTCTGGAACTCAAACCAATATGAATGTCAATGAAGTCATCAGCAACAGAGCTATTGAGATAATGGGAGGCACACTGGGAAGCAAAAAGCCAGTGCATCCAAATGATCATGTTAACAAAAGCCAGGTTGTTACACTTGTTTTATACTGCTTTTCATTTCAAAAGTTTTGCGTCTTCAAATTGGGAATGTTGAGTTTTCTTGTATCCACAGTTTAGATAAAAAAAAACAAACAACTTTTGTGAACAACTTTGGCAACAATTTTCTGGTTTTTTCAGTTTAAATGAACTTTAAGATGTTTTTCAGTGACAGTATGAGCTTTTGAGATTAAAAACTTTGAACTCATTCATGATAGAGAAATTCACGCATAATGTATTAGACAGTGGTGGCCTTGTGACAACCACTGCTACAGTCTTAAAGATGTTAAATATAGCTCCAGGTTCTAAAAGTTGGATCGTGGTAGACATTTTTATTATACTTCTCTCTTAAACTTCACCTACCTTGAAGGAAAGATTAGGCCACTGACTTGGTTGTTTCCCTTCCTGATCCTTTGTGCTTACTCAGTATTCTGTGAACTATTTATTTAACATTATCAAAGCAACATGTGTTTTAAAGTCATCTACAATTCCTTTAAAATCATCTGTCCATTTGTTTGCCATCTCTCATAACTACTGTAGTAATTCTTTTTTTTTTCCCCAAGGTTGTTATGAACAGTCTATTAAATTAAACTTTCTGTGGCTGTAGTCATAAAAAGCTGATTTATCAATAAGGAACTGACCTTGGGGAACAAGTTGCTTACTCTTAGTTTAGTTTCTAATGGTTTATGAGATAAAGAGAATAAAGCCACACATGTACATCTTACAGCAGCAATGGTGAGAGAAGGTTGTAAATTAATTTCTTGAATTTTCTCCACAGAGTTCAAATGACACTTTCCCAACAGCAATGCATATTGCTGCTGCCCAGGAGGTTAATGAGGTCTTGTTACCTGGACTAAAGAAGCTACAGAATGCACTCGAAGGGAAATCCAAAGAGTTTTCCCAGATCATAAAAATAGGGCGCACTCATACGCAAGATGCTGTTCCACTTACACTTGGGCAGGTAAAAAAAAAAACTATGCATTTCTTTGGAAAATTCACTTAAGTCAAATCTAAGGATGCCTAAATTAAGTTGGTAGTTTAGGATAAAATATAGGAAAATGGCTGAATCTCAGCCTGAGTGTTTTCAGTCTGTACTGGAATTCACTGAATATACTGTACTCTAATTTTTATTTTTTTTCCATATGTGTTTTATTTCTCACAGTAGTAAAATATAAATTATTTTTAAATGATGTTTCATTACCAAATAGCACAGCACAGTTTTTCTGTTACACTGACATTGCAGGGAAGAGGTAGTTGTTGTCTGTAATCTGTAAATTTATGTAAGTTACATTTTGTCAGCACACAAAACTACTAAGTATTGTGAATGAAAATTTTCAATACATAAACTTGTGTGTATAAATGTGTGTATATATATAAAAGATGGCAAATGTTACCATATTGTCAAGAATGGCTTATATTACAGTAATTTAGTAATGAATTAAACTGAATTGATAGAAAAGCAGGTAGAATTTATGGATTTTTTCCAAGAATGCACAGGTGGGGTTTTTACAAACTAAAATAAAGTGAACAAAGCCCAAGATCCATTTCTCTAGTTGTACTTTGAGAACATTAATGTAATCTTAGAGCTGATTTACTCTGGAATCACAGATCCTCTAAGTACACAACTAAGATAAAATATGAGAGAAAGATGCATTATGTATATGCTTTTGTATATTAAGATTGGTTTAATGTACATTTTTTGTAGCATGGGAGCAGTCCTTTAATATGTATACATTCCCTCTTAATGAAAACATGCTTAGATTTAGCATTTGGGTGAAGTTCAGTGCCTTCAGTTTTTTGAAGGAATTAGTCAAATCATGCTAAAACTCTAAAGTAATGTGGATGCTTATTCTTGGTTGTTGTCTTTGTTCCTTAAGTTTGTCCTCCTTTCTTTCAAAGGAATTTAGTGGCTATGTGCAACAAATTAAATACGGTGTGGCTAGGATTGAATCCACCATGCCAAGGGTGTATCAGCTGGCAGCTGGCGGGACTGCAGTTGGCACGGGATTGAACACAAGAATTGGCTTTGCTGAGAAAGTTGCTGCTAAAGTGGCTGAACTGACAGGTGAGGAATGATATTTGGGAGTGAGTTATCAGTAAAGCAGTGTATGTAACATGCAGTCAAATTCAAACTGAATCTGTCCAGTTTCCATACTTCTCATGAGCTTAAACTGTATTTATATTTTGACGTGAAACTGTTGTTAATGCCACGTGTTATATGCCTTCTACTTCAGATTTTTCATCCAATGTATTTTTATAATTATACTCAGTGCATTGAAAGTGACTGAAATGATGGTGTTTATCCAAGGAAGGCTCTTTGGAAACGGATACAGTTTCAGACTTCTATTATTAGCCCAACTATAATGCTTCTGTCTTGATCTTTACTCTTCTGGGTGTCTTAATTTACAGTGACTTAGTGCAAAAAAAGAAAGAAAATGCTTCCAAAGCCACTCTGTTTTTTTCATATGAAAGAGTAAAAGTTAACTGTCTGATTTTTTTTTTTAATTCTATCTTTATAGATCTTAAAACTTAATTTACAGCGCAATTAAGTTTTTTGATCTGTAAACCAGATCTTTTGTGTCACAGTATCAGTTTTCAAAATGCCCCCCAAACAAATGCCTACATCTGTCATTTACATTTGCTGTAAAATCTGAAACTGCTTAGTGACAGTATTTTTGTTTTAATGGATCTATTATTCACTCTCTTTCAGAGGGTCAAGACTGTCTTGTACCCTGAAAGAGAAGTAACTTGCTGTAAACAACAGCTGCCAGGAGCAGTACAGGGCATGTTTTGGTGATGTTAGGAAGCTCTCCCATGTCAGTGGATGTTTTGTGTCCTGTGTGGGCAGGTTGTATGAGTAGGGCAGACTCCTGAGGTTCCTCTTATAGAGGGTGGTTATTGGCAAGAGCAAAAGGAGAAGTTTGGATGGATCTCTGTAACTGAGAAGGCAGCTGTGCAGTTCACAAGCCCATGCAAACTGGGTGGGGTTTGGTGTTTGTCAGGAAGTGCAAAACACTGGAAGTTATGGGAATTATGCTGCTCTCCTTCGAATTGGTGCTGAAAGCTCAGATCAGTCGTTCTGGGGGGCAGAAGTCCAGCCCACAGTCAGACCTTAGTGATATCTGTAATTTTTGACAGTCCCATTCTGCTGGGACTGTTCTTCCAGGGCAAAGTCCTGAAGGAATGTTTTTTGTCATGGAACCTAGGCTTACATCTCAGGTATTTAATTAACATGCACAGAGCTGTTCCTTCCATTGCTCCTGTGCTCTTGCTGTTGGCAGGCATCCTCCTAAGTCTGATCCAGCTTTCCCATGTTCTGGCTGGTTTATTGTTCCCTTCCATTGTGATCACTTCTTACTTATCCTAATGCCTGCACTATGCTGCAAAAACATCTATTTTTATAACTGAAAGCATCACAGCAATTAAAAAACGAATGTGTCCAACTTGATTTAATGCAAGAAATGCCTAAGTTGGGGTAACTTTTGAAAGATTATTGACATTCACAAAACACTGTGCTGCAGAAGCAATGCTTAGAAAGCAACACACTATAAAGGCTTGAAATTTGTACCCTTGTTGTAGGTGTATTCTCAAATTTTATACTCTTCTATATTTTAGTGCCTTTCATTGTATTTTTTTGTATTTAATTTACTTTAAGAAATACGTTTGTGAAGAAAGCTCTAGAGGAAAGAGATGATCTTATAGAGTTGTTAATTTTTAATTTTTTATTAAGCTTGTTCTGTGTTTGTCTGGTTTATGTCTGCAAGGAAGTGCTTCACTGGTTTAATGTTTACACCCTCTCCCTGTAGGTTTGCCTTTTGTCACTGCTCCAAATAAGTTTGAAGCTCTTGCAGCTCACGATGCTTTAGTGGAGCTCAGTGGAGCCATGAACACAGTGGCATGCAGTCTGATGAAAATCGCTAATGACATTCGCTTCCTGGGCTCTGGACCACGCTCTGGGCTGGGAGAACTCATCCTGCCTGAAAATGAGCCAGGGAGCAGCATCATGCCAGGTACAGAGAACACGTAGGGAGAAAAATGACCTGTTTATTTTTTATTTTTTGACCACTGTCTCTTTACAAATGTTTACCAAACACCATCACAAATGTCAGTAAGTCCATGATTCTCTCAGGTTTTATCTACTGCCCTATTTTAGCAAAACCTCTGTTCATAAAAATGCTTGCACAGCTGTGTGTTGGTTAGTGTATGGAGGGGAGTAGTGTCTGTAGGAATATGGCTTTATTAACACAAGCATACTTCTCAAAGCTTTCTTTTAGACTTGCAAGATCTCTACAGTTTTTAAGTAAAGGCTTTTCTGAAATAATCTTTAATCTGTGAACTGTAGCAATACTGTCATGTAACTTGACTTTGGTCTCTACTTCCTAGCATGATTCGTGTTACGCACTCACATTTTCCCTTCTGCAATGATCTCATTGTATGGGAGGATAAGAAAGAAAGAAAGGAGTAATACTAGTAATCATTCCTTTCCTCTCCTAAAAAAGTATGTACATATGAATGTTTTACATCCAATACAATTCTAAGATTGTTCCTCCTGTATGATAAACTATAAAAGAAAGCGGTCATGAACGTATCTGGCTCTAAAAAAGCAAACAGTGAATGTTCTTACTAGGATTATGTCTAAAATAAAGCCATAACACAAATTTGCTTGGAGGCCACTCTAACTTGGTGTATTAGTTGGGTTTGGCAGGGGGTTATTTTTTGGGTTTTTCTGTTTTGCTTTTTTCTCTGACAGTGTACTAACTTTATCAAAGTAATTCTAACAAATCAGTTATACTTTCCTTGAGCTGAGTGAGATTTGTTAGTGGTCTCCCAGAAATGTCAACTTGCACATGTAAAGACAGGTTATAATCTCTTGACTGTTAAGAACTGTGGTAATGAACAGCTGTTTAGCTCATGCACATGTTGAGCTGTTGAGCTCATGCTCACAGTCTTGGGAGACTGCTGAAGCAGCCACAGCTGTTTTACAAATCCTCACTGAAAATACTGGTACAGTACAGTCAATTTAATATCATTTGTGGAAATACCTTATTTTCTGTGGTGAGCAGATACAGACGAGTAAGACAAGTTACCTCTTACAAAACATTTTCTGTTGAATGCGATTTGGTAAAAGGCTGCTGGTGGTTGGTTGATTTGTTTTTCCCCTTCATTCTCCTTTGGTAACCTTTTTCTCTCCCTTTCACAACCAGGAAAAGTGAACCCTACCCAGTGTGAAGCTGTGACCATGGTGGCAGCCCAAGTTATGGGAAATCATGTTGCTGTTACTGTAGGAGGAAGCAACGGACACTTTGAACTGAATGTCTTTAAGCCCATGATGGTAAGTCCATAAAGTTTTACACATCTAGGACTTTTTAAGTAATTGTGCAGTCAGATAACTTATGGACAGAAAAAGCCCTCAGTGAACACTTGAACACTGTCAAGTATATCTAGCCTAAATTCCCCTCTTTCAGTCTGTACCCATTGCTCCTTGTCCTGACAAACAGTCCCTCTCTGCCTTCCTGTAGGCCCCTTCAGATACTGGAAGGAAAATAGCCTGTTAAAAATAGGTTGAAATTGCAGGGGGGGCACTGGTTATGAACAAAGGTGCCAGAATGTGCAATTAGTAATATCTGAATTAAATAATTGGTATTTCTTTCTTTGTCTTGGTAGATTAAAAATGTTTTAAACTCTGCAAGACTTCTAGGAGATGTGTGTGTTTCTTTCACTGACAACTGTGTAGTTGGAATCCAAGCCAATACGGATAGGATCAACAAACTGATGAATGAATCTCTGATGTTGGTAACAGCACTGAACCCACATATAGGTAGGTTTAAGGCTCAAAAACTTCTCAGAACATACCAAAATATTCTGTAGTAACATTATTTTGTACACTTAATTTGTATTGTCACAAGCTTGTGAGGCCAAGTCAGGTCAAAAGTTAATTTACTTCAACATCACCGTTGCTGCTGTAAAAGCTGTGTTCTCCATGCAGTGGCCATGCACCAGGGTATTAGAAGAATAACTGATTAGAGTCAAAAGGAGATAGGGAGAATTTATGTACCCGTTTTCCTAAATTATTATTAGAGGTCAAGTGAAAGATTACAATATGAGATTTTTTTAAAGGAGAAGGTCCCATAAATCTGTGGTCTAAATTAATTAAGAGCAGAATAACAAAATTTACTTTCACTTCAAGTAAGGAGTAAACATTTGGTGTGCCTTTCCTGCAAATTGAGTTAAGCAGGAAATAGCAATACCTAGCAAATAATTTTCCAAAGATAGTGTCCTACTTTTCTCTCACCTCTAATGAATCATCTAAAATTGCAAATGGATAACTTGTTGGTTTTGTTTTGTAACAGGATATGATAAAGCAGCCAAGATTGCCAAAACAGCGCACAAAGAGGGGACAACGTTAAAAGAAGCTGCTATAAAGCTGGGGTTCCTTACATCAGACCAGTTTGATCAGTGGGTGAAGCCTAAAGACATGTTAGGTCCTCAGTAACTTCTGTAAAAAAAAAGTGTTCTTAATATAAAAAAATGAATAAAACTAATATGATATCATATAATCCATTAGTTGGAAAAGTCCTCTGAGATCACTGAGCCCAAGCTATGACTGAGCACCAACGTGTCAACTAGACCATGGCACCGAGTGCCACATCCTGTCTTTCCTTAAACACCTCCATGGACAGTGACTCTACCACCTCCCTGGGTGGTCCATTCCTATGTCTAAGCACCTGTTCTGTGAAGAAATTATTTTAATGTCCAGCCTAAACCTCTGGTGCAATTTAAGACCGTGTCCTCTTGTCCTGTCACTTCTTACCTGGGAGAAGAGACCAACCCCCACCTGGCTACACCCGCCTTTCAGGCGGTTGTTGAGAGCTAAAGGTCTCTCCTGAGCCTCCTTTTTGCCAGGCTAAACACCCCCAGCTCCCTGAGCAGCTCATGAGACTTGTGCTCCACACCCTTCATCAGCTTTGTTGCCTTTCTGTGGGCTTGCTCCAGCACCTCCATGTCCTTCCTGAATTGAGCAGCCCAGAGCTGGACACAGCACTCGAGGTGTGGCCTCAGCAGCGCGCAGTACAGGGGGACAGTCCCTGCCCTTACCCTGCTGGCCACGCCATTCCTGATTCATAGCGCGGTTTTGGTACACTTTGTATGTTCTCCTGGCATTTTGGACGGATCGGCTCAACGGACGTTAAGGGGATGACCCTACACTGCGAGCAGGCGCTGCAGGCCCAGCAGCTGCGTACATGGGGTGCGGTGAGGGACAGAGGCGTCCCCGTGTGCGGGGGCGTGCGGCCCCAGGGCCCAGTGACCCGGCTGGGAGCTCGGGAATGCGCTGCCGGGACAGCGCTTCCTGCTTCTCCTCGGCCCGCCCTCGCGGGGCGGGGCCGGCCGTGGGCTTCCGGGTCGGCCGGGAGCGCTGCCGCCGCTGCCGGGCCGGGGAGCGACTCCGAGGCACCGCCGCCATGAACCGCTTCTTCGGCAAGGCGAAGCCGAAGGCGCCCCCGCCCAGCCTCACCGACTGCATCGGGACGGTGAGTGTCCGCCCCGGGGCGCCCGGGCCCGCTGAGCGCTGTGCGGCCCGGCCCGGCCGCCGCCTCGGCAGCCCTGGGGACGGTACCTGTGCATAGGTGTGTGTGAGTGTGTGTTTGTGGACACTGCGGTGCATGGGGACACTGCGGTGCGTGGGCACAGTGTGTGTGGCCGTGTGTGGTTATGTACATCGCAGAACCACGGAATGGCGTGGGTTGGAAGGGATCTTAAAGATCACCCAGCTCCAACCCCCCGGCCATGGGCAGGGACATCTTGCACTGGAGCAGGTTACTCAGAGCCGCACCCGGCGTGTCCCTAAGCACTGTAATGTGCGGGGATACACGGTGTGTTTTGGTGAGCGTATTTGCCCGCACACCTGCACAGGGAAGTACCTCTGTATGTCCAGACACCCATGCCTGCGTTTGTGTCCTGCGCCAAGGAGCGCATCCCGTAAACAGGTGCACACAGTGAGTGTGGAAGGCATGGCTCTCCTTACATTCTCATGGATGTTCTCAGCATTTCCGTCTGAGGACTCCTCTGATTGCGCTAGCTAACTCGTGCCGTGGCAGGTTGTGGCAAGGCAGGGGCAGGAGCAAGAAGATCAGTCTGCCTGTCCAATACAGAGGAGTGTTTTGTCTCTTAGGGGTGAGTAGGGTTGCTGTATGGCCGATGCCAAAGGTGTGTGCAGATGGACAGATAAGCAAGCTCAGGCCAGGTAAGAAATGCTCAGGAAACACGTGGCAAAACACTTTACGACTGTTGTTGTGTTGGCCTGCCTGAAAAGAGGGTTAAGAAAAAAATTGATTTACCTTGTAGTTTCATAGTCTTTTCCTGACTTTAAAGTTTATGAAGAAAACTATAGCATGGTTTTGGAGCTCCTTTTGTTGTAAGCTAATTTTAAGAAGTGAAGAAAGAAAGTGGAGTTTCTTGAGTGTTTCTGTCAGTAAACAAAGGTCAGTAATGGTTGTGGTATAAATGTGGGTTAACTAAGCTTTGTCATTGGAACTTGACAACAGTTTCCATGGAAAAATCAGTTTTCCTCTCAGAAGATTTGTTTTGTTACCCAGTGAAGAGACTCTAAATGAAATACCCAGTATTTGTCAGTGCTACCTACACATCAGTCTCTTGTGTATGCCACTGGCTGGTATGGGGAGAGAGAAGTGGTCATAATGTTTGTCCTGGTGCTTTATCTTACCGACGTAAATCTGTATTGTTTTTAGCAATATTAAGCCCAAACATGACTCTAAATATATTTCATTAGAACAGTGAATAAAGCATCTGATTGAAAATCAGGATTAGTTTTCCCATTGTTGCCAGTAAACACTTCGGTGGATGACTTGAACGCCAAAATCCATCTGAGATACTAAGGGCTTAAATTTGCTATTTTGGCAATATAAGTGGAGGAGCAGGAATCCTTGTTTCCCTCACAACAACTAGCTCCTTATTAGTCTGTTAGATTTTTCATGCTGATTTTGCCAGTTCCAAGTTAATGTTCATTTTCTAATGTTGAGGTAAATCAAAAGAAAATTTAGATAGGTCAGCAGTCTGTCTTCTGTTAAGAGGACTTTTGGGGTACATAAACGTGTAATTTAAACAGATGTTTTGATTTGCAGCAACAGGAATTTAATTTATTCTTTCTTAAAAATCCTGCTGAATGCAGTTTTGAGCCTCTTCTAGTTGTTTGTAATTGCACTGTCTGAAAGTTTGACTATGCAAGACAGCAGATTAACTGAAAAGAAGAAATTCAGGTTTATTTTATGCATGTGATGACTTTGGCAACCAATGATGAGTTACAGGGTGGTTATTAGTAGTTACTAGTAAGCATGGGGAGAAATGCTTTCTTTTAGTAGTTTGAAGTTTATGAAATAACCTTTTGTGCCAAGTTATATGCAGTAATGTGTCTGATTTGTGGAAGACTTTTCCCAGTAGTGGAGTCTCTAGGATGGTTCCTGCTAAAACTGCATGATTAGATTGTTTATTTTAAATTACACCTGAATTATTATTGAAGAGAGTTGTGTGAGATATTAAAAAACTTGGACTATTTCTTTACAATGTTGAATCCAACACTTTGGAGGCTCAACTACTGTTGCTTCTGGGGTGTTTTCTGTCTTAGACACTTTTGCTCTACCTTTTGAAAGAGTCAAATAGCTTTGTCAGATCTCTTACCATGTTAGTTCAGTGGTAATTAGCCATTAAATGACAGTTTGGAAATGTATTTGGTGAGCAGTGAATAATACAACATTTGTTAAAAACATAGACAAGTCTTTGGCAGTAATCGTGCCTGTGTTTTGGATGTTCTTTCCTGTGCAGACAAGTTTAGTTATCTAAAATTCATTGCATTTAAAGGCAGGGGTTTTTATGCCTGCTGGCAGAGCACAGTCAGATGACTCAAAGCTGTCAGAGGCCAGTAGGAGGAAGGATGCACCAGGAAGTGAAGCATTAATAGTGTTTTTACTTTTTCTTCTTTGAGAAAATGCTCTTATGTTTTTTCAGAGTAGTAAATAGGAAACATAGGAACAAAAGGCTAATAGTTGTGACAACAGTGTTAAAACTCAGATTCCTTTGTTTTGTGTAAACTGGGGTCTTTCTGTAGCAGTGAAATGTTCCTCAGTGTGCCTTATTTGTGAGTAATAGACAGAAGCTGTTCAAGTCCTAATACACAATCTAGTTTTTTGGATAAATCAGTTCCATTCTCCCCTCGTCTGTCTATTTTCATTTTTAAAAGCTGAGGTCCCATGTAATGTGTGTGTGACACAGACTACATTTTTACATGGTTAGTCACTGTGGGAGGTTCTGTCTCTGTTTCCTGCTAGTACTGCTTGAAAGAGTCATTATATAAATAAACCAGGTAATTTTTTTCCCCTGCAGAGACTGACCTCAAAGATGCAGTTAGCTGGTAAAAATCTTCAGGAGGTGCCATGCTTTAAATGTACAGGAGTTTTAAAATCCCAAATTTTTCTCTTACTTGCTATTAGTAAAATATTTGGATAATAGAAATCTTCATACAAATTTTTCAATGCCAGCTGTGCCCAGGCACTTTAATGTCTCGTCTGGCATGTTCCTATCAAATGTTCTGCTCAGGATGCCTCTGGCAAATGCATGTTGCTGTCATAGAGCAGGGTTTTAAAAGGGTCATTGAAACACTGAAGTCAAAATCCACATAATTGTACATGCTTAGCCACACCATTAGCAAGGCAGAATTGTAAATTTGCACTGATGTGTCTTATGCTATAATTGGAATGCCATTATGATCTAATCCCTAGAGAGGCTCCTTGGAGTGCGAAGTTAATAAGCTTTATTTTGTTGTTTCCAGAGAACTGCTAGGATAGTCAGTTCATTTTAAAAAGGCCTTTTATGAATTTGTGTATGTTGTTAGAACTACTTGTACCCATGCTTGGTTATGTAATTGTCATTCTTAATCTTCTTATGGTGAAGGGTTAAAATACATCCCAAATGAGAGCTCTGTGCAATGCCAGCAGGGTACACCTACAAGTTTTCCATTCCACTTTAGTCTCTGGCACTTCATGTTACCAGAAGTTCTGGAATGGAGAACTGCCTTGAGTGGGTTTGCAAGGGAGCATCTCTAAATGATGAGAACATGTTACAATGGCAGAGCTTCCTGCAGCCTCAGAGTGTTGTTTCTTGTGCTCCTCATAGAGGTTGTTTCACTTGCTTCTGGTTCTGGATTCTTGCAAAATCGAAATTGTTTATAAAACCAGTGAGTGAAGAAACAATCCAGTTAGAAACACAACAGAACGGAGGCTGTTCTTTTTATTGTCTCATACCTGAATAAAACTTTAATGAATGTTGTTTTCTTTGTTTTCCCCCTCATGTATTAAAGGTGGATAGCAGAGCTGAGTCAATTGATAAGAAAATTGCTAAGCTTGATGCAGAACTAGTGAAGTATAAGGATCAAATGAAGAAAATGAGAGAGGGACCTGCAAAGGTAAGAATCTTCTGTGGAATTTAAGCATGAGAGGATGTGACTCGCACTTCTTGTCATGTGATTTAGCCAGTTCATCAGGTTGTTAAAACTGCAGATGAGAGATAAGATCCTGCAAGATTATTTTTATCAGACATACATCTTTGAACAGTGTTTTAATTGTTTTTTATTTGTCCCAGAGTGTAATGTAATTCCTCTGTGGAAAGTAACTTGTTTCCCTTCTTCCTGGTTACCTGAATTAAGTCTGGTGGAGAGGCTGTTTTATTTGTCGTCCAAAATAAAAAGCTCCACACTATGCCTAAAGGGAGAGGGGCAACCTGTTTTTTAAGGAGATGAACTTACAATATAAAATGTATCTGAAAATAAACATATACGATATAAACAGTATTGTTCAAGTACCTTTTGAAGTATTATTTTATGCTTACCATTAACATGTGTTAATGAAAGATACTTCTGATGACTAAGTTTGACATTTTATTCCCCTTACTGAAAACATTAATCAGAAGCTAGAAACCGAAAGTATTTTCTATGAGAAGCTTTGTGTACTCTCCTGTTTTGTTAGTCATTAATGCAGGCCAAATGCTGAATGTAACTATTGTTAAACTCTGGCACTAGTAAGTGAGGAATCTTTTGGAAAACTTAAATCCAGTACATTAGATTTAAACAGCATAATCAAGTGTAAACTCAGACATTATATCTAATGTAACACTATTGTGTCTTTCAGAATACAGTAAAGCAGAAAGCATTGAGAGTGTTAAAGCAGAAGCGAATGTAAGTTGAAACTTTTCTCAGTTTGTGGTTAATAAAAGGTTGTTTGATTTAGGGGGCAGTGGCACACTTTCATTTCTGTTTCCTGTACTCTCCTGGGCATTCTTTAATTCTTTAAAGAAAAATACTGAGGAAGCCTTTCAGAAGTATCTCCTTACATATTTTGCACCAACATATTTATGATCTATATGTCAGTATGTAAATTTGGATTGGTACAAGATGACCTAAATCTGCTCATTACTACTAATGTTTGGCTCCTAAACTTTCTGAGAGATTGCCTCATTTCATATTATTAATTGGTTACTGTAAATTGTGTATTTGATGACCTTGCTCTGGTTTACTGGAAATTTACCTGTTCTCTGTGGACACCTTTGAGGACTTTAGCAGGTGTAGTGCAGGTTATTTTATCTATGCAGAAACCCCCAAATGGACAGGATAGATGATGCTGTGGTCTGATCTTGTCCAGTGTACTGTCTTGAAAGTGTCCAGCAACACATCCAAAGGAAAGAATATCAGAACATGGCAAGTGTTGAGGAATGTTTCATTGGAATGTCTCATAGTCCACGAACTGCAAAGCTTAGAAGCTGTCTGAGCCAAAGCTCCCATCATCTTGTATTTCACATACCTCTGATGAATTGTACCTTTATGGACTCACTCAATTACTTGTTAAGTATTAGTAAACTCTTACAATCCAAAATATCATATGGCAAGGAATGTGGTACTTTAGTTGTGAGGAGGACTGCTTGATTCTGGCTTCAGGATTTTTTTTCCTTGTTTTTGACTATGCTGCCTGCTAATCTTCCTTAGTGGGATTACTGAGCCCCTCATAATAGGCCATTGTCATATCCCTCAGTCATTTCTTTCTGATCTTGTGGAACAGTAATATATGCAGTCATTAGTTGTCCAGAGGGTTTTGCCTGTGGATCCTCCTTGTCTTTCAGACCTCCTGCTTTGCATATTAGAAGGACTCATGGTTTATACTTTAATTCTTTTGCTTAACTTGATATCGTTTACATTCTTGATTTGATACAGGTTTAGCTTTGAGAAAGATGATTTCTTAATTTTTAAAGTCTGTCTTTTCTCTATAGTTAGTCTTAAAGGTTTCATTTTGGTACCCTATCCTCCTCCTCCTCCCTGCCCTGAAAAACTCCAGTGTGAAGCCACTGTGGTTTGGATAATCTGCTGACTCTTCCATTCTCTTTAGAGCATTAGTGAGCATGGCATGCATGTCTACCTTATGGTGATTAAACTTCTCCTGTATCCTCACCTACTTTGTCAGTCTAGGCAAATATTGCTGTAATTTAAAGCTTAGTTCAAGAATAGCTTTGTCAGCTTCAAGTACACCAAAAGTGCATAATGGACAGATTTTTATGAAACTGTTTATTCTGCAGTTGTGTATAGTAAGTGAAAAAAACCCCCAACAAATCTGTTCCTATGTTTAGACTACTGCTGCTGGTTTTTCAACTCTTCAAAAAATTAGGAGTGTTTGTGGTAATAAATAGTGTAGTGTTTTAAAGCCATTATTTGCCTTTTTTTAAACAGGTATGAACAACAGAGGGATAATCTGTCACAGCAGTCTTTTAATATGGAACAAGCTAACTACACTATTCAGGCACTGAAGGATACAAAGACAACGGTACCAGTTTATTTATCTCACATTGGTTAAATTTGTTTAATCTGTGCTACATCAGATACAAGTGTGATGTTTGACTCTTCTAGGTGGATGCAATGAAACTGGGGGTGAAAGAAATGAAGAAAGCTTACAAGCAAGTCAAGATTGATCAAATTGAGGTGAGCTTTTATAGTTTAAATAATTAAAGAATAAAAATAATGTACTGAAATTGTAGTGAGTGGACTATGAACTTGAAGACAGGGTGACTGTTTTCGTTCACATGAGTTTGTCTGTCTTTTTTATGGGACCACCATCATAATTCCTTCCTGATTTTCCTGGTACTACACAATCAGTGGTTTGCCTCCTTGTAGTGATTATTGTTTCCTTGCTGAGCTAATCTTAATCTCTCCTCTCCTTTCCTTGCACTTCGGCATAAATGTTAGTGGATACTTCCTGCTTTTGTTGTCCTTTTTTGTTTCCCTATACTAGTAACATGCAGATTAGTCCTTTACCTCCCCAGTTCAAAGCAGTGCCTGATGAAAGAGAACAAAACCTAAAAAAAAAACCCAAAAAGACCAAAACCACAAAAAAACCAACCAACCAGAAAAAAAACCCACAAACCAAAAAAAAACCTCACCAAACCACTAACCAAACATCAGCAAGAGCTGGCCCTGACTTCAGAAAATGCATAAAAAAATCTCCCATAAGATTTCTAAATATAATTTTAAGTGCGCTGCACTTAAGCTCCTGCCCAGTGCCAGTGCTGAATTCCTTGAAGTTCTCTTTCCTATTCTGTCTTCTATAAACGGCCTGCATTGTAAACCTTTAGGCAAGTATTGTTTCCTTACCTGTACTCAAGTACAGTGCCAGTAAATATGCTAATGTATCTTCTAAATTCTGCTGTGGCACAACTCAGGTTAGTGCTTATTTTCCAGATGGTAGATTTGTCTAAATTTCGTACCTTTTCTGCTTTTCAAGTACTCCTGTCCTGAATGTGTGTGTCTTGACTTGTATCAATACTCCTTCAAAAAATGGTTTATGCATTAAAAGAATTAAGTGCTGTGTATGTTGGAATTACTAAACTGAATTTGAGTAAACATGGACCAATTGAAAATGATTCTTGCTTCAGGACATACAAGATCAATTGGAAGATATGATGGAAGAAGCCAATGAAGTCCAGGAGGCACTGAGTCGTAGCTATGGAACACCAGAGATTGATGAAGATGATTTGGAAGCAGGTTAGGAAGAGGGAAGATGATTTTTTTTATATTACTGAATATAAAAATCATCATACTGTCATACAGTGATTTTTTATTCTGTTGGTCAAATGCTTTAAATGTGTTGTTAAAAGTTTTGATAGCTTTTTTTAAAGCTGCATTTCCTTTAAGAGAAGTAACAAGAGCATAGACAAACATGAGACACCAGTGGAATGCTACAAGGCAGAGAAGAAGGTTCTCTCCAGTATGTGTGTGTATTTCTGACTGATGACTGATGCTGAGTCTGAATGTTCAGTATGAATCCTGAGTCTCTGTAAGAGCAGCTTTTCTCTTGCAAAAAGGAACTTCGTGCATAATGTTTCAACCAACATAATTCAATTTCAGAACTGGATGCATTAGGTGATGAGCTTTTAGCTGATGAAGACAATTCCTACTTAGATGAAGCCGCATCCGCTCCAGCAATCCCAGAGGTCACTCCTACGGACACAAAAAACAAAGTGAGTCCTTTGCTCTTTAACAGCAAAATACATTTTTGTTTGGTTTGGGTTAATCACATTGGTGTTGGTTGCTTGATATTTGGGATCCTTAATATTTTGAACAAAGAAGTGTGCCTAATGTTATGGATGCTAAACATGGAGAATTTCAGAATACCGTGTACTGAATGCTCTTAACTATGTTTAAAATCACTAGAATGACATTTTGTCACTCCTATGAAACACTGTCAGTCTGCCAGTAGAATTTAAGTGTACCATTACAGCTCTAGTATTAAAACCATAAGAAAAGTTACTGTATGTTTGCTGTTAGGGCTTTAATAGAGCTTTGTAGTGAGGAAGAACACTGATGCTCTTGTTCTGATTCCAGCTGTCACACAGTGGCAATTGCAGATACAGACACTTTATAGAAGTAGTAAGGAAGCTTCTGTGAAATGTTCTGGTTGCTGGAGAGTTGTTAACCTCACGCTTCTTTTCCTTTCCTACAGGATGGCGTTTTGGTGGATGAATTTGGGTTGCCAAAGATCCCTGCAACATAAATGTTACAAAAGCACAATGGATACAATGAACTATACTTTTCGAATTGTATTAAGAATCTTTTTTATTTTAAAATTCTGGAGAACTTGTCCTTCCAGTGTAACCTTAATATCACTACATCCTAGAATGCAATATGAGTGGCTGATGGTGTTCTTTCTTTGGAGAAAGTTGTTCTACTACTGACTTCTGTTAATGGAAAATTCATCCCAGTTCCCTTCAGTGGAAGCAGTCAGTCTGATAGGTTTTGATTTCCGTATCTTATGGACAAAGTAAAACGTGAAGACTAGTGGTGGCTGTCGATAGCTGAGGTTTATTTTGATTTTGTATTATGTTTCTCTTTCTTGAGACTAAGACTATACGTTGCTGCTTACTCTCTGTAAAATAGCTCCCTTATTACTATGCCTGTTTGATAAAAGAACTGAAAGCAATTTTTAAACTACTGCAGTCGTGAGACTTTTATGCGATTGTACTTGTAACCCTCTTGAAAACTGCTCGGGTTATCACTACCTTTATGTATTCCATGGAGACATAAAACCACGTAGATTAGCAGATCCCTTTGTGTGCTGTTTTTGGCGATGCATTCGGTCCGCAGAACGGGGCGGGGGGCAGCTTATCAGCGTTACGTGCGCAGGGTTGGCCAGAGGCGGAGCCTGGCTTGGGATGGGGACGAAAAGGTCCCGTTCACGCCAGGCCTGCCTCGGCCGCGTCCCTGCTGCCGCCGGGAGCCGCTGGGCGGTGCGGCCGTGAGAGCGGCCCGGGAAGGCGGCATTCCCGTTCTCCTGCTGCGGAAGTGACGCGCTCCGGGCGCGCCCCGCCAGCGCCGCCGACGGTTCCTGTGGCGGGGCGAGATGGCGGCGCCCGGAGCCCCGGTGACCGTCACCGTCACTTACAGTAAGCGCCGGGGCAGGGGCAGTGGGCGTGGGGGGCATCTCCGGCCGCAGGGGCCTCTCCCGGCCCTTCCCCGCCCCGCTGCCCGCGGTCCCCGCCCGGAGCGGCACCGGGCGCTGCGGGGCGGGCGGGCCGCGGCTGCACCGGCGGTGAGGGCGAGCCGGGGCGGCCTCGGCGGGGCACGGCCCGGGCCCCCCTCAGCCTGGGGTCCGGCTGCTGCTGTGAGGCTTCGCTCCTTACTGGCCACGCCATGCCGGTATCTCCTGCAGCTGGATCGCAGGCGTAGGTGTGCTGCAAGGGTGGTAGCGGCAAGAGGTGACACGGCGGCCTTTGCCAGGGAGCGCAGAGCAGAGGTCGTCTGCGGGCGACGAGGATCGCGGGGGCTGGAGCGTCTCTTAAAAGGAAGGGCTGAGGGAGCTGGGCCAGGAGAGGTGACAGAGGGACCTCATTGATATGAATGGGTATCTGAAGGGAGGATGCCAAGAAGATGGAGTCAGGCTTTTCTCAGTGGTGCTCAGCAATAGCACAAGAGGCAGTGGGCAGAAAATGATGCACAGGAAGTTCCACCTGAATACGAGGAAGAATTTCTTTCTTGTGGGAGTGACTGTGCTTTGGTACACGTTGCCCAGAGAGGTTGTGGAGTCTCCCTCACTGGAGATATTCAGGAGGTGTCTGGAGACAATCCTGTGCCATTTGCTCTAGGATGACCCTGCTTGAGCAGGAAAATTGGACCAGATGACCCACTGTGGTCCCTTCAAGCTGACCCATTCTGTGATTCTGTTGTTTGAGTAATCTTCATTTAGATGAAATACATTGCTGAAGTCAGCACTGCATGTTAAAAGCAGCTGCTACCCAGTAGACTTTCTTCTGGTTTGTTGAAAGGGCTTGGGTGTTTGCAGCTAGTGAGCTGCAAGGCTGCACCAGAGAGTACTTTCTTCAGTAGGACAGGTGGGTGCTGACCTGATGGAATGGTCACTCAAAGGCCAGCTGACACAGTTGGGCTTTTTTCCACCTCAGAAAAAAAAAAAAACAACAGAGGAGAGAGAAGAAGGTGGAGAGGAAGATAGGCTTGTATCAATAAATAAATATAAAATGCTTCTGTAGAGGGGTGAGAGTAGCTTGGACTCCACAGTTCTTGAAAATAAGATGGGAAACACAATGGTTAAATTTTGAAGTGAATCTAAGTGAGACGGGAGGAGGAGTGAAGAGGATAGTAAGGTATTAAATCAGCAAGGTATTTGACTGATGTTTGTTAGCAAAACTTAGTAATGTTTATTGTATTTTTTTTTAAAATTACTGAATAATAATAAATTCTGCCTTTGTTTCTTTTGTACTATGTTGGTAATATCCTTTCCATCTCTAAAGCTTATTGTTTATTTCTGCTTGCTTACTTGTGTCTTCAAATTGTATTTCAAATTGTTTTGTTAAAATATTTCCTTTTATCACCTGGTAGTTTTGTTTAAGAGTCTTTGAGGAGGAATTTTGTAGAAGAATCTGAATCACCATGATTCATGTGCTCACTGGTGCCTTCAGAGAGCTCCATTTGATCTGAGGGGTTTTTTTATTTTGCAAAGATGTCAGTAATTTAATGATTTGACATACGTGTAATTCCAGCGTCTTGTTGTTTGCCAACAGCCTGCTTGTCTGAGGATGTTTTTGTCTTTCCAGTTGTTTTCTTACCTGATGATGAGTTTGTCATTAATAGATAGCAAATAGAAGCTTTGTTCAGCTTGGGCTTCATCTGTCTGATTTACACCTGCAGCTGTCAGATGTGGCTTGACCACTTCACACAAAACGTTTTTAGTGAGGTTTTGTGTGCATGAGTGAAAGTGGGGAAAGATGGAAATTAGGGCTGAGAAACAGAACAGGAGATCCACATGTGTGACTTNGAAATTAGGGCTGAGAAACAGAACGACAGGAGATCCACTTGTGTGACTTGACAATCTGCAAGAGTGGTGGGCTGACCCTGGCTGGACATCAGATACCACCAAAGCCACTCTGTCTCTCCTCTCCTCAGCTGGGCAGGGGACAGAAAATACAACAAAAGGCTCATGGGTTGAGAGAAGGGCAGGGAGAGAACACTCACCAGGTCATAGGCAAAACAGACTTAACTTGGGGACATGTAGTTTATTAACATTCAAATCAGAGTAGAACAATGAGAACTTAAAGAGAAAAAATGACTTTTCCCCCGGGCTTAACTTTCCTTCTGAATTCTCTAATTCCTCCTGCCTGAGCAGTGCAGGGGAATGGGGGCTCCAGTCAGTTCATCACAGTTTGGTTTTGCTGCTCCTTCATCCTCAGGGGGAGGACTCCTCACACTCTTCCCCTGCTCCAGCATGGGTTCCTCTCGTGGATTGCAGTCCTTCAGGAACAGACTGCTCCGGTGTGCGTCCCCCACAGGGTGACAAGTCCTGCCAGCAAATCTGCTCCAGTGTGGGCTCCTTTCTCCGTGGGTCTGCAAGTCCCTGCCAGGAGCCTGCTCCAGCACAGGCTCCCCACAGGGTCACAGCCTCCTCTCAGGCATCCACCTGCTCTGGTGTGACATCCTCCATGGGCTGCAGGGGCACAGCTGCTTCACCATGCTCTTCACTGTGGGCTGCAGGGGAATCTCACCTCTGGTACCTGGAGCAACCCATGAGTTGATTTTTGTGGTGATTTCACTCTGCTGTAAATTTACAGTAAAATTTGTTTACAGTCTGTCCAAAGTGGTAATCATAATTTGTACCTAAACTAGTTCTATTGTTAGATACACTTTGGTTTTTTTCTTTTTTCTCACTGTTTGTTTTTTTCCTCTCAATTGCTAAGGGGCAGAGCCCTTAGACAAAGCAGTTGTATATATCAAAATGACCTTTTGAAATATACTGAGGTTGTGTTTTGTGGTTTGGTTTTTTTTCCCCAAAACAAATTGGTAAGAGGGGCTGTTTGTGGAAAATGCTTGGGTAAGAGGGGCATAATATGATTTTAAGCTTAAAATTGTCTTGCAATAACAAATTTTGTTAGAGCTTTAAAATTTTTGAGGCTACAGTGTCACTTGTCTTGTGACTGTGCGAGGCTGGAGTATTTTAAAATTAATTTCTCTAGAACTCTCCTTTGTAAAAGATACGTGCACTTTAAATTAGTGGTGTGAGAATAGTTTTTCTCCTGGTATGTGTTAAGTTCTCTCTTCCTGCAGAGTAAAAAATGCCTGTTTTGATTTCCCTTGCAGCCAGAGAGGGTTGATTCCTGTGGCTGCTTTCAGATTGACAGACTTCATGTGTGTGGGAGCAGAGGGTTGTAGAAAGGGTCTGTTGCAAAGCAGAGTTTAATAGGCATACTCCTTTTTTTCCCCTAAGAACTACCTCCTGTTTGCATGCGAGTAATCTTAGGGAGTCTGAATAGGATGCTTCATAAGTGGAAGGTGACAGATAAGCTGGGACTTCTCCAAGTGGTTATGTCTGCTTATCAGTAGAATATGGGGAAAAATAGATTTTATACTCTGAGAATTATTTCTGGTTGGTGGTGGAGATGAAACAGGGTAGACAATGATTGCTTGTTTCTCATGTTTGAGGAGAAGGGAGTAAAGGAAGTGATAATTGTCTCAGATACCAAAGACTCATGACATTAGAAGTTCCTACAAGTAGGAGATGGGATATATCAGGAAGGTGTGGGCTTTCATGCTTTAGCTTGTGGGATGTCTGGACACCATCTGTACTATTAAAAAGAGATAGGGAATAATATTTAGCAGGAGCTAAATTACACCAGTAAAATAGACCCACTTGAACTCTTCAGGTTATTCCAGTGTAAACCAAACTTCCCAGCTGAGGTCAGTCACTTCAAGAGGAAGGAAGTACAGTAAAATTATTTGATTGAAAATTATGGTTCTCTACATGAGAACCTATCATTTGAGAACTTTCTGCATTAATGGTAGTAAATATTAGAGATGGATTCTCTCTGTAATATTTTCTAGGTTACAGGAAGTATTACTGTTACTCTGTTTTCTACTAGGTAATGAAAAGCACAGTATTCAAGTTGCTTCTCAACAAGAAGATGGTGAACCTACACTACAAGACATGGCTGTACTTATTGAGCAAGTCACTGGCGTTCCAGTTCCTTTTCAGAAACTCATATACAAAGGTAACTTATAAATCTGCTGTGTTTCTTAGAGATGATGGGCTTTCATCAGGTGTCTGTTTTGAATGTCTTCAAAAAGACATTCTCATGCCATTAACTGTACTTGAACTGTCTTTTTCCTCTCTCGTTCTTTGTTTAGGAAAGTCTCTGAAAGAATTGGAACAACCATTATCAGCACTTGGTGTTAAAAATGGTTGCAAAGTCATGTTGATTGGGAAAAGGGTAAGCATTGCTTTTGGACCTTTTTTCCCCTTAAACTGTCATTGTTTTTGTCACTAAGTCAGCTGCTGAACACAGAAACAAGCTGCAACATTAACCTAATTTTGTATACCTATTCACAAAGTTGAGTTCAGTCTCATGTTACTCTGGAAATAACTTCAGTTTGTACTTTTCTGAAATTACATTATTGACTGGCTTCTGCTTTACATTAGTGACAAGACTCTGCCTGATCTGTGGTCAGTGCTCATGAACCTTCTGTGCGCTGATGACCTTATCTGCTCATCTTATTTTTGTGGTTTAAAAAAAAAACTGTAGCTACTGAGTCTTGATCATCTGGGTTATTTCTGGTGAAATGATTTGTGGCTGGCTTTGCAAGTCAAGGATGACGTAATAATCTTGTGATGTAAATGTTGCCTGTACTTTAGAAATGATAAGTTGACAAAAAGAAAAAAAAATTGCACTTTTCCTGTTGCCTTCAAATTAATCTCATTAAATGTGTTTATATACGTTGCTGATTTAAGTATATTTGTAATTAAGCTTTGGAAGAAGCTTATTTAGTAGGTATTGAAATATGGAAAGAATAACCACAGTGTAGAGTGTATTCTAAACCCTCAGAAGCCTTTATGTCTGTATCAGCACTGCTGCTTTTTAGCTGCACTGTATCTTTATTTGTTCCTTAGTTGTGAATGTTGTACTTTTGAATACACAGAATAGTCCAGAAGAGGAGGCTGAATTAAAGAAGTTAAAAGATTTGGAGAAGTCAGTGGAGCAAATAGCTAATAAGTTAGAGGAAGTTAATAAAGAGTTCACAAGTATCCAGAAGGTATGCCAGTTTTGTATCACTTTACATCTTTGCAAAGCAGTTTTGTAGGTATATGTATTTAAAAAGCCCACACAAAACAGTTTGAAGATTTTGAGTAGTCAGTAATAGGCTGCCCCTCCTAAATGTCCAAGAGTCAGTAATAATTCTTAGTGAATTACAAATCCCATTTATGAGTTTGCAAAATAGAGACGTGGCACTGTTTTGAAAAAGGTAAATGTTGTTTCATATGGGATAAGTTACATTCTTTACATCTGGAAAAACTTAGAGTTCTCTCGAAGTCCAAAGAAGAAGGTCTATTACATGTTTATCATTTTAGTAAACCTAACAGATCTTATTTTTACTGTGTCAAGAATTGACACGATACAGAAGAACACAGATTAAGATTGGAGTCCCCATCATGCTTGAAAATACAGAAATAGTAAAAGATGTTATCTGCTGTTTTGGATTGACAGATTTTCAAAGCTGAGTATTGTGTAGGGTATAGGATAATTTTGTTCTTTCTTCAGGGATTTTTAGCAAAGGATCTCCAAGCAGAAGCACTAAAACAGCTGGACAAGAGGATAAAAGGAACTGCAGAGCAGTTCATGAAGACCCTTGAACAGATTGATGCCATTGTAAGTAACTAACCACAGAAGAGGGTCAAATCCCAACAGAAACTTATTTTATATTTTAATGTACTAAGAAATTTATTTTTGGCTATCCAAGTGCTTCACAGTCATTAGTGGATCATAACCTTACATTACATTTCCAGAGTATAATATACATCTTCCCATATCAGGTAGTAGCTGAGAGCCAGATGAGAATAAAGGTCTTGTACAGAGATAAATAGAAAATTGCCCCAACCAGGATATTTCCTTACTCTGTTTCTCTGTCTGCTGGTTGTTCTCTGTAAGCCTCATTATATAATTATGTTGCATATCAAGATCATAATAGCCTGCTCTGAAAGAAAAATGCTGCTTTTCTGTTGTAGTGATGTCTTTGGGTCTCCTTGGTACTGTGACCTTTTATTGGATTTTTTTTTACAAATATGCCATGCAAATACCTGTAACTGGTGAAACAAATGTAGTTTAATTTGATGGACTCTTTGAAAAAGTTCAGCAGTTCACTAAATCAGAGTAATAATTTGAACTGGCCATCATCAAATGCTATGTAATATGGATGTGTTCCTAGGAATGGTGGGAAGCTTACTAACTAATTTCCTGCTTTTGTATTGTGAGTCTGTGATGCTAACGTAGTCTTTGCTGCTTGTTATAGCCAACAGTTCTAAATACTTTTTAAAAAAATTGCTGTAGTCTACATATTTTGAAGTTTTCAAATTTCTCTTTCCTTTTGTGCCTCATATAAAGGAGAATATTGTGCTGACAGTTATTGAATGCTGTTAGCCATAAAGACTTCATGTAACTGATTTCCTGTTTGAAGTGGCAGATTTACTACATGTTGTCATGAAAATATCAATAAGGTGACAACTGTCTCAGTTGGGTGGGGTTAAATCTTGTTTCTGAGCCCTTCAATTTTTGATACCAAATCCTATTTAGAAAAAAACTCAGTACTTGTATTCTTGTGCAGTTCTGGAACACAGGAGGCAGCCTTGTAAAACTGTTTCACTGCTTCCTGATTAATCCAAACTCAATTTCCCAAGTTTACTTTTAATTCTGTTACTTTTTTCATGTTTTAAACAGAAAATATGCTGTGATGTATCTCCTTATCCAAAATACTCTAAATAGTCCTGGACAAGAGATTTTAGGTCTACTGCAATGTTACGGAAGATTTACAATCAGTGACTCGGTGTTTAGATTTGGGAAATAGTGGAGTCCCTGTACTTGGTTTCTTGAGAAAGTGGAGCAGCCAGAACTAAGACTAATTATAATTAATTTCTTTCAAAATCTGTAGTAATTGTTTGTTACTTTATTGTATAAGAGCATATAACATTGAAAAGTCTTTTTATTTAATAAGTGTGGGTTTGGATTACTGATGATTGCAGTTACATTGAACATATTTGTTTCCTTTAATATATGAAGCTGGCTGTGAGATTTGTCCTGAAAACTGGACTAATGTGCAGTCTTGCAGATGAAATATACGTAGGTGGGTGGAGTTTTTACATAAAATGTGGGAGTTCAGAGTGCTGGTATTACACCGGATCAGATGAACAGGCCACCAACTTACAGAGGCAGCACTCAGCTGTACTGTGGTAGTGCAGGATATGGAGGCAGCAGTACAGACTGGTAATGAGGGGTGTGTATGAACAATAAATGAGTTCCACCGGAGTAAAAAATGGCAAATAGAAATGCAAAGCAGTAAAGTATTTTACCTTATTGTAGCATTGGTTTATACAAGTCATCAGCGTTCTTTTCAGCAGCCAAGTAAAAAGCTAGTTCTGACACATCTGTTAAATGCTATTGAACATGTAGAGGTGCTGTGGATTGAGTCAACAGCGTGTTAAAATATTCAGAGAGGAAGAGTGTGACTGACTGAGAAGACTGGATGATGCTTTGTATAAGTCAAACATACCAGCAAGCTCACACTAGAAATGTTCCAGTTTTGTCTTTGTCAGAATTGTCACAGCTCATTAAGGTGTCTCAGCTGCTGTGTGTTACTTGGATCACTCAAAACTATACAGCTTGATGCAAGATGAGATTTGGTTGGTTCCAGAGAGATAAGGGTGAGGAAGCCTGCATATTGTTTTCTTTCTATTCAAGGAGTATTACTCTCTTACTGGTAGTAGACAAGCTCATTAGTTAGAGGAGCTGAGTTTGGAACTAAATACTTTTACCAGACACCATGTGTTCAACAAGTGTGAATTTAAAAGACGGGATTTGGAAGGTGAAGAAGTAAGTTTATAGTCATACAGTAGTGGGGTGTGAGAGAAATAATACAATGTTGTCACTGCCAGAGGTGTGAAAGTAAAGTCATGAAGGGATGCTTTTGGGTAGAGCATCTGTAACTTAAGCATTGTAACATAAATGTGTTTGAACAGCTACTGCTTTCATTACATCTTAAAAAAATTTAATTTGTCTGACACAGATTGTGCCATAAGCCACAGATCTTAGAATATTTCTTCAGGAAGAATGCAGTCGAGTCTTGTTCAATACTTGAAGATTTGTGTGCGTGCATTTGCAGATGTGCTTTTTATTTCATCAGTTAAAACATTTGGTCCAGGAATAGAAGTCAAAATACACTATTTGTTACAAATCTCAGTGAGAAACTTGGTCATCTGGCTCAGGTTTTTAAATAAAAAGGGGTTTTTCAATAAAAAAGCAAAGTTTTTCTGAGATCAGTAGGAAGATTTGAATCCACAGTCATGACAGTATTTACTTGTGGACCAGCTCTGATTTAATGAACATTTTCGTCAATATTCCAATGTGAGCACTCACTTTGTCCTCAAGATGGTCTCCTATTAAATGGCAGATTTTTTTAATCTAGAAAGACAATATTGCAGAGAACAGATTGTTCTAAGAATTGAAAAAAGCTTTCTCTTGTGAAATAAGTCACTGATTTTGTTAACATAAGTTCACAACAAATCTGTCAAATTGCATCTATCAGTATTGAGGACATTGACAGTGTTACTGATTTGTAGTTATGCTGTGGTGGCCCATCCTCCTTTCCTGAGGACTTTTTAAAATTATAGTTCCTCTGTAGAACTTACTTAAATTACCATGCCTTTCTGATGAAATTTAACTGTCTCCTTATCTCTGCTATACTTGTCACTGTGCATCTATCAGTATTGAGGACACTGACAGCACTACTAATTCGTAGTTATGTCACTGGATAAATCCATACAAAATTAACATTTCAAGGATGAAAATAAAGAAGTATTCTGAAAAAACCCATCACTGTTCCTGTAACAAACATTTCCCAGATGTCTGGGAAATTTTTCCACTTAAAATATGATGAGATCCTATTATTAAACTTTTTGAATTTATCTGGATCAATAAAAATGTGATAAGCATTCTTACTATAATACTTTAATCTCTTAGCATGAGTTGTAAGCATGAAATCAGATCTTCAGAGGAAGGTATTTCTAAAGCTCAAGGAGCATTGTCACGTGAAAGGGGAGGTTTTCTCCAACCCTTTCTGTTGATTTGTGTGTCAGTGCCCCAGGTTAGCTGAGACCCTTGTGCCCCACCAGTCTGTCAGTGTCTTGTTATGGGCACCCTTCCCTGAGCAGCCCACTTGGTGCAAGGGTGGTTCAGCTGACTTGTTTGGGGTCACATACAAACACAGAGGCCCCTCCTGCACTTCCACACCTTTCACTGGTCTGTTGGTGCCCCAGGCAAGGTTCAGGGGCAAATTCAGGTCGCAGCAGCATAAGAGGGCCCCTCCTGGGTATCCACAGTCAAGATGTTACCTGTTGCCAAGTGACTGTAAGTGCCCTTGAAGGACTCATTTCACCAGTTATGGAATAACCCTTCGTTATTAACACACTAGAAAACTCTGACGGGATTGCTGGTGGTAGTATCTGGCTGCAAAAACGTACTTAAAGCAATATATTAACCAGCTCTAATCCCCTATAATGCAGTCTTCCCTATTTTTATGCCATTTTTCACTTGCTCTTATACTATTTAGTTTAGGTGGAGCTAGAGTGACTCTAGTCATGCATCATGGTCAGTGGGGGGTGTTTGTACTTTGGAGGTGGGTAATGTCAGTGTTACATCTGAGGTGACCTTTGGGGCTGGAACTATACATTAGTATTGCATCCCAGGTAAACTTTGGAATGGGTGGGCATCTGTGATCTTGCTATGGTTGCTGGTTCAACAGCAGGAAATATTTTTCCTTCCTTGGCTGACAGCTGTTGCTGGCTTATCAGCTACAAGGTACCACCATGTCCCCCCTCTTGCAGGATTTGGACAGACCCTGGCCATGATGTCTCCAGCCCACCCTCTCTTTAGGCCCCCTCAGTGTGTATTGTGTGTGGGAAGTCGGGCACGCTGACCGCATTCCATCTGTTTTCCCCCTATAATTTTCTGTATTGTAATATCTGGGTTGGTAACTTTCCACCCTGCTCCATCCTCCATTTCATCCCCCCTTAGCCTGTATGCTGACTACAGCTTCTGTAACTTTCCTACCGAGTTTCAGTAATGGAAACTAGGTTGTAGCTTTCTACTCCAGCCATCATGCTGTTAGGGCTCAAGAGGGAAACACCAGTGAAATACCTCTGAGGAGACAAGGAGTGTTCCCACAGGGAGGTGACAGCCCACAGCTCAGCTCAAGTGCATCACACCAGTGCACACAGCATGGGCAACAAACAGGAGGAATAGAATCCATTTGTCTGAACAATAAAAAAAACCACTTTTTTTTGCTTTGTGTATCTAAACCTCCAAGCTGTGCTCACATTTTGGCTGAAATGAAACAGGTTAGGTTAGGGAAATCTGTATTCTTGGTCTGGAGTTAGGGTGGAAAATAAAAGGTAAACTAGTGAGAAACTCCCAATACTTTTATGCATCTTCACCAGTGAGAACACAGTCTTTTTAAGAATGTTCACATAACTTTTATATAACAATAATCATCTGTACAGGTGTTTTACCTGTTAAAAAAAAAATTCACAAACCTGAGCACCATTCCTCAGCAACACCCCAATTTCACATAGCTCAAAAAGGACAAAGCATGTAACACTTGCCAGGTGTAACACGTGACATACATGAACATAATTGGTGGCAGGAGTACAGAAAATGATGCCATTTGAATTAAATTTAAAAATGACAGTGTAATACTTCATATCTGTTGCCTTCCATGAGTGGATTGCAGAGATGATCAGATGTACAGCTTAGACTGGCAATGGCTGCATTACTACTGATACATTGTAATGATGACAAGTGATTGAGTTAATGGAAGAAATTTATTCATGTTATAACCTCTGAAAAAAACCCTGAAGATGAAGCTCAGCCGAACAGTTAACACACACCACAGCAGAAAAAGCAGTGTGTGTAGTCTGTTGTTGTATATTCCCTAAAGGAACGTGGTAGATTTGCTAGCTCGGTTCTTTGCAGTCAGCATGCTGCATCCCTGACTTTTTAATAACTTTTTCTTATGTATTCTTTCCTGTGTAATCACCCTTACTGAGTGGGCATGGCATTTTCAGGATGTCTGTTCAGAGGATTCTTTGATAATTCCAGTTTTTGCTCTAAGTCTAATATGTTAATTTCAGCATTAACCTGCATCCACTTGTTTGCTTATTTTACTGCAGAGTCTGCCAGAGAATTTCAGTGACTGCAAACTGAAAAAGAAGGGGTTGGTGAAGAGGGTCCAGGTGAGTTTTCTTGGTTTGTTTTTGGTGTTTGGGTTTTTTCCTTCTTTTTTCCTCCATAAATGCTGGGCACTTGTATACCAAGAGTTTGTGAAAATGAGCTGTTTAGATTTTTTCAGCATTTTTCCTGACAATGGTATTTTGTATGACCCCCCTTTGAGAGGTATTTAATAGCTTTATAAAACAGGGCACAAAATACAGATTTTCACAGTTCATGCTATTTGCAGATAATGTTAGTCATTTACATTAGTGGTTTATCTTATGGCTGCCTGACAGTGTGAAGTAATCCTGATAACTTGTAAGGACAGCAGGATTGGTCATTTTTCCTGTTTTGAATCTTGGTGGACTGGAGTAATGACTGAGGTCTGGGCACAAGGATGCAATCTACTGTAACTGCTGCTGACCTATTCGACCTTGCCAGAGGTGTTCTTTGGAAAATTTAGCTTCTATTGCAATGCACCAACTTTCTTTGGAGAGCAGGTCTTTAAGATCTGTACAGCAGAGTAGCTGTGCTGGGGATGGAGGGTTTAATTGCTTTGCTATGGTATGATGCTTGTAAATTCCTGGGCATTGTTTTCTTAGAGACCTTGAACTGAAGGTTTGTTAATAAATACTGGAATTCAGCTCCCTCCACTCAAACTTACATAAATGAATGGTATTGCTACTTGTATTACTGTTCTTATTTGTATTGTGCTAGCTTTAGTGCCAGGTTGGGCTCCTAAAAATTGTTTGTGGAAGTACCTCACATTCATATATAGAGTTGAATGATTCTTTTACCGTAACCTTATTAAATACTTCCCATTGATGTTTCACAAGTTTTTTAGAATAGCCATCTATTTTAGAGGAAGGCCCACCAAGAAATACCTCATAGGAGAAATGGTTTTAGTTACAGCTTTAGGAACAAAGCACTTTCTACTCAGTTATTGAGATAAATTCAGATATTGCAAATGGAAGTGAAGGTGGTTGCTGGTGTGGCTGTGTTATGTGGGGGCTCTGAACACACTCTTGATTCCATGTGCCTAACCAAGGCAGCAAAACTTGTAATAGACTGGTGGCTATCAACTTTGTGGAAGCTACTGGAGCTCCACTCTTGGCTGAAGTTACAGCAGAAGCAAGTGGGGTTTTGTATAAAAACTGCTGTTAATGCATAAAATGGATTCTGTTGAGCAGAGATCAGAATTATTTATGTGCTTTTATAGGAACAGCATTGTGCAGCTGTGGGTTATGAACCCTTTGAGGACTGCAGAAGAATCCTAAGGGGTTTCAGACAACAGCTGTCAATAACAGTTTGTTTTTCTAGAGTAAGAACATGAAAACAGTGGCAAGTTATGCTTATTATTCTTAAGTATCCATGAAAGCAAGGGGGAGCTGTTAACTGCCTTCTACTCCTGGCAGTCACACATCTTCTAGGGTCAGGAGATAAATATGAAATAGTAGCAGCCAGCAGCTGCAGTTGTTACCACCTTCCCTTTTTCATTACTCAAGTTCTTGCAGACTTGAGTTGATGACAGCTCAAGGAATTGTTGCAAACAGATGATTCAAAGCAATGTGATGGTTGAGGAATATTCACATGGCACAACAGTTTGCTGCTCTAGAAGGGAAGTGCTTTCTTAGTGTCATTTTAATGTAATTAACATGAAATGTCTGGTTTGACTGTCAGAGTCTGATGCAGACATAGCAAAAACAAAGGCAAGACATGAATAGCTAATGTGAGAATCTTTTTCAGAAAGGGCAGTGCACTTGCATTCCTTGGGGTTGGCCTAAAACAGTTCATTGGCTTAAAGTGCTGGCGTGTTGTGCTGTGTACAGGCCGAGCAAAGTGACCAGGGGCTGCTGGCTCCCAATTGCTCTCTGTGTGTTACTCTACTTACGAGAATTCATGGGCAGGTGCTAAGCAAGCATAAGGTGCTGTGGACTGCCCTTTTTGGAATGGAGCCTTCTGTCTTTTGAGGATCAGCAGCTACTGATGAAGATGAAGGTTCAATGGTGCCTGGTAGTCTTAAAAAGTAGAAAAGGTCTTGGTTTAATGAAAGCTTGTTTTAAATTTGACCGAGCTGGTTTGTCCCTGCCGGCCTTGGCCGCTGAAGTACGTGTTTTAGAAAGGAGTTCAGAAGTCACGTTCCAAACTGAATGAAGCACTAACTTGTCTGAACCTTTATGTTTCATATTGTTGTTTATGAACTTTGGATCAACTGACAATACATCAGCATCAGGACTGGTGATGGTGGGCAGCCATGCTCTTATCCTTATTAGCCTTATCCAATGTCATGTTTCTGTTGGATTCTGGGTAAATGCAGGTGTGTGTAAGCTATTACCAAACCAAGTGCAAAGTGGTTGTTGAGTTGACATCTTCAAATTCACGACAGAAACTGCACCTTCAGTTCTTCAGAAACACCTCCCAGTGCCAAATTGCGTATCCAGTAACATTTGTTTGTTTTTTTATTCTCAGGTTTTTCTTGCCCAGTGTGATACCATTGAAGGGAATATTGGTCAAGAAATGGACAAGCTACAGTCAAAGAATTTGGCACTGGCAGAATGAGGCATCGCCTTACATAAATAGGAAACATAATTGCTCTATGAGCAAGAAGAAAAGTTTGCTCTTTGTTTTGGAGCACATATCCAGCTTCTTCTTTTTTTCTTTTTTTTTTTTTCCCCAAGGCCCAGTCTGTTAGACTGGTACCAGTCAATCATTTCTTGCTGGTTGTCTTGTTTGCCGCTTGGTTAGAAGTATTATTTTGAAAAGAAAATCCTTCCTGAAGAATGGCTGAACTAATCTTTGTGATAAATTGTGTATCTTATGGACGATAAGATAGTTTAGTTAACTAAGTTATGAAGTTTTCAGTGGTGGGCAATTTTGTCTGATATATCTTTGAATTTATTTACAGCTCAAATCAAAGAAGGTCTATAATCGAACAAGTGCCGTAAGTTGCAGTTGTAGGACTTCAGCTTGATTGAAAAAGGCAAACTGAGACAACATCTGGGAAAGTTGAGCATTCTGGTAGACAGTTCAGAGCAATAAAAAACCCCTACGCATTTGTATCTACTTAATGTTTGTATGCATTTATAAGAAAGCTTGACTATAAGGGAGTCGTACCTATTTTAGCCTTAAATTGTCATAATAAATGGAATGTACTGTAACATGTATGGTACTTAATTTTGAGTGGTGCTTTAAGTTGTTACTGAGCTCCTTGATACGGACGTATGTTTTTTACACAGATTTCTGATGTACTGCGGTTTTTATAGATTATTTGTATTTTTATTATTTGTGTTCTGTCTTGAGTTATGTTAAGAAATGAAATGAGATTACTCATGCTGCTCAAATACCAAGGGTTCAGTTCAAGCAAGGTATAACTAAGGAGCTATTTTGAAAGGGTTTTTTTATACTTCTTCCTGAATTTATGATGCTCTATTTAATGGGAAAATGCAGTGATTATTCCAGTGTGTTAAGGCAATCAGTGAATTTTTATAACATGTTGCAAAGAGACACAGGTTTATTTTAGCAATGCCGTCTGTGTGAGGGTTATGACTGAGTCTCGCAGTCAGATATGTGCCGTGCTTAACCTTCTCTGTTAGGTGAGAAGTCAGCTTTTGCAGGAGACAGAAACTTTGAGTGGGTGCAGCAACTTTGCAGTGATTGCTCAGAGGTTCTGAGCAGACTGTGAAGCATGTCAGCCTGTAGGTAGCATATATGTACAGGAGCTGCTTTTTCACTGATGCTCCTCGTTTGGAGGTCAGCCAGATACACAGTGGCTGGTACAGCAGGGACTGCTAAGGAGCCTCTTTCTGTGCAAGAAATAAACTCTTCATCCCAAATGAGTCAGACTGAGAACGTTCAGAATTGGCCCTCGGGTAGTGAGCCATTATCCATATGTTTTAAGGTTAGCTGTCCTTTCAAGATAAAAATCGAAAATGTATGTAAAAATATCTTAACTTCTGGTAAGTCATAAAGCTTAAATAATACCTAAAGTGTTATTATTACAGTATTGTCTTTGATGTTCGTAATTGGAGGAACATTTTTTTTTAGTGAAAAATGCCATTGAACAAATGAAGTGATAGCCGTGCATTAGAAAGGGTCATTTGTATTCTAAAAATGCTGGTTGGCCATACCAAAATTTGAGTTGCCATGTTTTTTGCTGTTAACCAGTTATTCCAAGCTTATATTTTTTCCTTATGAAATTCTCTTATTCTCACAGATGCTCCACATCTGTGGAGGATTTCACAGTCTAAACTCCTAGGAACCTTATCTGTCATGTTAGGATTTGGTATGGTGAGACTGGAAGTTTTTTCCTAGGCTAACTAGTCCGTCATGCTGCATTTTCCCAGCACTTTAGGATTAAGTGGAGGAAGCATTGGTTGTAGTCATTTTTGTGAAACCCTGCCTAGCCTGTGGCTGCTTCAGGACCAGATTCAGCTGACTTAAACCACCAGCAACACTCGCCTAATTCAGGGAATACAAAATCAACCACTTTCCTGTGATGGAAAGGATCCTCACCCTCCCAAATGTGGGTTCTCAAATGCGTTGAGCTTTCACAGGTGCAGATACAATAAGCAAGTATCCTCCTGTGCCCATGGAGAGAATGGGGAGCTGTGGTCGTGGCTAGGACTGTGTCCATTTCTGCTGTTCCTGTGTAGTTTTCTCTCTTGGGTGAGAACATTTACAGGCAGGCATCGTCTTCCCAGCAGTCTTTCCCAGAAATAGCTGCTTCCTTAGATGTGCTTGTGTGAGTACATCCTCAGCCTGTCTCAGAGCAAGGTGGATTAACTTCAGGATGTTCTATAGCAGATCTTTTGATGGTCTGGTACTTTGAGGCAAAGAGAGTGATGTGAACCTCTCCCACCAGCACATCTGCATTCAGCAGAGGGTGGATGTCCTGGGCCAAACTTACCTTGCAGTGCTAAGTGGTTTGGTTTCTAGGACAGAAGTATGTGTATGAAGACCAGCCTCTGCAGTATAAATCGTTTTGTCTTCCAGATATAAAAATGAATTTATCTGTTTTGGAAAACAAATGGCTGTATTTAGAGTCACCCAAGACATTCTAGAGTGAATTGACTTTTATACTTAGTTTTGGAGAGCGGAGTCATAAATATTTTTTTGTCATAATAGCCTTAAAATTCAGTAAAGCAAGTGTCTGTGCTTTTCAAAAGTGCAGCAGACCACGGTTGTGGGAGGAAGGGGAAGAAAGAGGCGATTTTAAATATTCTTCAGAATTTGTAAATATGAATAACCAAGCTTAAGCTATAGTCTCACTGATTCTGTAGTCCAGGTGTACTGTGATACCTGTTTCGCTACTGAATCATTTCCTCAGCCCAGCAATCTGCCATGATCATGTCAAAACAGAAGTTACCCCTTTTGCCTTAGTTGCACTTACCCCATCGTCTTCCTCCAGTTGCTGTGTTGCTCTGGCTGTGTTTACACACCTTGGACTTGCCATCCTGGCAAAATGTACCACAGGATTTGTCTTTTATCAAAATGGAAATCGAATTGCACATGCCCTTGGCCCGTTTTCTCTCCCAGATCCCGTGGGCTGGTGTGAGATGAACCAAACCTGACTCAGGGAAATGTGGAGTCTGGAGCCATGGGATGCGTTGCTCTGTGGAAACAGCACAGAATTATAGTGGCATCCTCCATGACCGGGTCCTCTGGAAGGTAATGTCGCTGTAAGCCTGGAGCAACACTTTTTGACTTCTAATGGACACTCGTGGGTTGGAGTGGAGCACTTGACACCATGGAAGTTGGCACTAGATTTTTTTTTTTTGTTAACTTACGTTGTTGTACTGTGATAAATGAAAAGATAAAAATAAAACATGGAAAGTTCTCTGCTGTCCTTGGTCACGTTGTAGTCACTAAATTCTGTATTTGGGCTGTATTTTAGCGGGGATGCAGACACTGCTCTGGCTGGTGCTGCCGTGTGCGCTGTGCAGGGCAGCGAGCGGGGCCTCCAGGCGGGCGCCGTGATCTGGGGCCTCCAGTGTTCTCAGGATTGGCAACGAGACAGAGCTTTAAAAAAGCTGGGTTGGCCTTTTTAATAAAACAGCAACAACAAAAACCCCCAAAAGTACTTTACACGGTCGTGTTGCACGCTGTGCACTGGAACAGGTTGTCGGGAGAGGGTGTGGAGTCTTCCTCATTGAAGATATTAAAAAACCAATCCTGTGCCAGGCAGGTTGGACCAGATGACCCACTGTGATGCCTTCCAACCTGCCCCACGCTGTGATTCTGTGTTTTCTGGATTTGGATGTGTGGGATGTAATGTTTATTGTTTTTTACTTATCTGGGTGGTTTGGCGTGAGGGGTGGGGTACGTTTCAGGCACTTTATTCACAGACGTGTCCCACAGCTGGACTGCTGTGTCTCTTGAGCTCTGTCGGTGCTCCAAAGGCTTAACTAAGGAACATCCCGAGGAACGCGACGGAGACACGTCCGTCCATCCCTCCCTCCTCCTCCTCCCTCCGTCGCCGCTCCCTTCCCGGCGCGCTCCCGGCGGCGTCACGGCGCGCGCCGGCCCCGCCCTTGCGCTCCGCGCGCCGGGGAAGATGGCGGCGGCCGGGGCGGGCGCGGGGCGGAAGCAGGTGCGGCAGGAGGAGCTGCGGCGCCTCATGAGAGAGAAGCAGCGCCAGAACGCGGGCAAGAAGCGCATCGACTCGCCCTTCGCCAAATATCCTCGGCACCGCGCTCCCTAGAGCTCGGCGGGGAGGGAGGGAGGGAGGCTGGGAGGGAGGGGGTCCCCGCTCGGTGCTTCCCTTAACGCGGCCGACACGTACAACAGCCTGGGGCACCTGAGCTGCTCCCTGTGCAACGCGCCCGTGAAGGGCGAGCTGCTGTGGCAGACGCACGTCCTGGGCAAGCAGCACCGGGAGGTGAGCGGCGGTGCGGAGGGTGCGGGTCTCGGCCGGGCTTTGTTGTTCGGGAGCACCGGGACAGCACTTGGGAAGGGGAGGGTCTGGGGAGAGGCCGCACCGCCGGAACGGGGGCCTGGCCAGATGAGCCCCTGGCTCTGTGCGGCAGTGGGAGCGGCAGTGGGAGCGGCCGCCGGGATGGGGCTGGGAACCAGGCTGGCTGTTCCGCCTGTGCGGGGCTTGAAAAGCCAGTCCTTAAAAAGGGGGTCTCGTGTCTTTCAGGGGTCCGCTCCTCAAGTGAAGCAGTTCTCACCTTAGCGACGGCTTTGGCTGTCACTTGTCTGCAGCTCGGACTTGGAACCCTCCCCCCCGCCGCCTTCCCGGGCTTGCTCGGGGACCTGTGAGCTGTCAGGTGGCAGCTTATGCGGGGTTAGGAAAATGCCCTTTTTTTTGCTTTGTAATTCAGCAGTAAAGGTGAAGAACTTGTAAAGCAAATCAGGGAGTTTGTAACTTGGATGGGACCCACTTTTTTTTTGTTATATACTTTTAATTTCTGCTGCTACTTCTTAGCAAAAACTGAAAGACTGTGTTTAATTTTACAAGCACTCAGGAAAAGACAGAAGGAACGGAGGGGTTCCAGTTCATTGCCTGCATTCAGAGTGGATGACTGTGGCAAGGCAGGGTGATACCTTTCATGCTGTTAAAGTGCCATGTTTTAATTTGAAAACACTTAATATTCCAGGACCTTAGAATAAATTCAGCCTTCCTGCTCTTTTCTCCAGTGCCTTACTGCTGTCAGTGTCACTGCTCTTAGTCTTTTCTTTCTTACTGGTACAGCCTCCCTTGTGTTAGTGTCAGTTCCTCTTCCTCTATGTCATATCATTCCAGATGCTGACAGAAACACTGGTCTTTGTTTTGTTACCTGTGGTTTTTGTTTCAGTGATCTTGTTCTAGAAAGGTATTAGCTCACTTTGATGAGCTGTTGTAAAAGCTCTGTATTTTAAGCTGCAATCCAGGAGTTACTGCTAGTAACATGTCCTGAACTTTTGTTTCTTTACAGAGAGTTGCAGAATTAAAAGGCACAAAGCAGACGGCCACTGGCTCAGCGGCTGGCACATTGTCTCATCCTGTCAAGAGGAAAACAGTTGAGACAGAAAATACAGACCTAAAGAGAGTAAAAGGTAATGAGAGGGAAATGCTTGCCAGAATCCATCCATTTTACATCTTGAATGCTTTTGGTTTGTTTTGTTCCTGTGGAAGTGAGTATGAATACACCAGACTGTTGAGTTAATGTCAGCCCATTGCTGCTGAAAAGGGAGAAAGTTTGCTTGCTCTCTCTCTGTGAGTTCTGTGTCAGGAGAAAACTGGGCTTTTGGAAGTTTACCTGTTTCTTCTGAGTTAAATTAGATAATGGAACTGTGGGCTTGGCCCAAATACATCGAGAAGCAGTGTCAATTAAGCAGTAGGAGCACTTGCCCAGAAGTGGTGTTACTCCTTTTCAGTGGGATCAAGTCACTGGTTTTCCTCAAACCGTGCACCAAAGTCGTAGCCAAAGGAAAGGCAGTTAATTTTCCCTTGGTGCTACCAGACATGTAAATATGTGAGATATGTTAAATACATATGCATTTGGGTCTTGGTGCTGTCATAGAAGTCTTAGGGATGTTTCCTTTAAAAGTGTGGATTTTAAGAAGTGACTCTTGGCTGTTGTACAGGTACAGACGAAAAGCCACACACGTCTTCGTCGAGGTAAGTACATCTTGTTATTACATAGGAATTTTTTCGAACTACCAGTGGCTGCATTCTCCCCCAGCTCTTCCTTGTCTCTGCTTCCTAGACAAGGGCAAAGGTTCAGAGAGTCAGCAGATCCCTGCTTCTGCCTGTTTTCTAACAGAGTTGTATATTCCTGAACATGGCAGCATCTTCCTGGGTGGAGATAATTGTATCAACTCTTAACGACTCTCTGAGAAAATAGGAATTCTTTTACTGTCACTGACAGACTTTAAGGAATTGACATGTGGTGCTATTACACAGTTTGAACAGAAGTAGATTGTAGCGTGTACTTTTGCAGTCTAAAATGAAGACAAATTTTGAATGTATAATTAAATTATATTTATTAACAAAAACTACTAACAAGTGACAGATCTTCATTAGGATGGTTTTTGTCACCTAAAATTCATGTAGGTGCATGTGCTGCAGTTGAAGTTGACTACATTTGACTTCAAGGGGTTGGGCTAAGCCTCTCAACTGCCCCTAAAAATTTCTGATGGTATTGGGACATCTTTGCAGGGTTGGCAGATGTCAGGTGAAACCTGTGGGTCTCCTCTACACTTCACAGGATAAATTACTGTCTTGCATAGGTATCACATGCTATTTCCTTGTAGGAATTTGAGTTTGTGTGCAAAATTAACATTTGAGGGGTTTGTCCATTTTTGGACTTGTTGGTAGGATTACTTTAAAATATAACGTGGAAAAATGTTTGGCTTGCAGGCTCTGGCTATTCTAGAAAATCTGTTTTCTCATTGCTGAGCCTGTGTGGCTGTTCTGAATTGCAGTCCTGGACAGCAGTAGGTACCCAAAATAAGTAGCAAATTACTTAGTAGGTGGAAAAAGAACTACTTTAACCACCATTCCAATTTGTTACGGGTTATTTTTATTAATGGTTCTGATAGTGAATATGCAAATAGAAAAAGGCATCTAAAATGAGTTTTTAGAATTAACCTGGGCATTTCTGGGGAACTGAAAAAGAGAGCCCCAAGTGTGTGGTGCCTTCAGACAGTGGCTGTGTTGGCAGCTGTGCAGTTCAGGGCGTTGCTCAGTATCTCACAGCCTGTATTGCTCACAGAGGGACTGGGCTGCTGGTGCTGGACTGGAGTCATTGGTGTGAAGGTTCAAACAGTTGTGTTGTGGGCTCTTTACCAGGCTGCCAGCAGACTTTTTTGATGAAGCAGAGCAAGACAGCACCAGTGTACAACCTTCCAAGGGCCCAGGTCCCAGTTTACTGTCAGGGAATTACGATGATGACGACGATGATGAAGAGGAGGAACAAGAACAATCAAGCAAATCTTCTGTTGTGCATAAAGCTGAAATTCCACCTCCAACTCAAGAAGTAATACCTAATTCTCTGCCTGCAGGTAATGCTGACTGAAATAGTAAGTGATTCTGTAAGGAGAACCTGTGATTTAATGGATGATGAAAGGTTTTTGTTTTATTTTTTAATTATTGCCATTAGGTGATGGGTAATTAGGTGATGGTGAGGGTGTGTAATACTGGAAGTAGGGATAAACTAGCAAAGAATCTCCTGTTACTGTGTGGTCGTTGCTTATTGATTTTATGTTCTAGTTGTTTGAGGCTGCCAAGGGAAGTAACATCTGGCTGTTCTTCCCTTGATTCAGTAAGGTACTAATTGAAATTCCTGTCTAGTAGGAATTCTAGAAAATGCCTGAACTAGCCGTTCTTTTTGTCATAGACTTCTGTCCTTTCTTATAGACTTTTTTGACACCAAAACTCCAGCTGCTCCTATAGTTTCCCATTCAGGATCTATACAGAAAGCAGAGATACAAGAGAAGGTAGTCGAAAGGTAAGCAGTCAAATCAAATATTGATAGTCTTAGGAATTGTAAATGAACATTTATCTTCCAGGAAATAGAGACTGTGATCACTTAGAAATCTTATTGTTAGGTTGCAGTCAGAATAGTTTGTATATATGTCAGCCTCAGGCATTATTTCAGACAGGTATCTTGCACCCTAGGGGCAGGAGAAGAGATGGAGCAAGGTCATACAGAGTCTGTTTGACATCTCTGCAAATTTTAACACAGGGTACTGTGGGAGCTTAATGTCAGCCACTGCTCTCCACTGTTTAAAGGAAACTGCTTGTTCTGTAGTAATGGTTCATCTCACTTGAGCACTCCTTTAGACAGTGCTTTAGTCTTTCAGAAGTAGCAACTGTGCTGTTAGTGTTTGGGTGTTCAGCACACTGGAAATAATAGTTAAAGAAGCATAAGCTAGAGCTCTTGTATTAACTGTGAGATTTAAACCTTTCTGTGCTGTTCCTCCAAAGTGAAGGAAAGACCAAGCTGAAGGAGCAGGTTTTGATGGTTGTAGATAAAACTAAGGGCTTAAAAAACTTGCTGTGTTTCTACATACTTAGACAAAGGATTATGAATTTCATTCATGACTATTTTTAACTCTTAATAAAGCAGGCCGTAAAGTGTTAACTTGGGTTAATAGTAATCAAATATTTCAGGAAAGAAAACACTGCTGAAGCTTTGCCAGAAGGTTTCTTTGATGATCCTGAAGTGGATGCAAAAGTAAGTGATCTACTTGTTTTATGCTACTGGATTTATTTCTGCCAGTTGTAATGATTTTCTGAGTAGTAAGGATGCTTTTCCAAGTAATCAGTCATACTGGAATATGAGAAAATGACCGAACTATTTAGACTAGAATAGACTATTTCAGTTGGAAGTGACCTACAATAATCATCTAGTCCAACTGCCTGAAAACTTCTGGGCTGAACAACAGCAGCTAAAACTTGTTAATAAGGGCATTGTCCAAATGCCTTTTGAGCACTGACAGGCTTGGGGCATCAGCCACCTCTCCAGGAAGCCTGTTCCAGTGTTTGCCCACCCTCTTGGTAAAGAAATGCTTCCTGCTGCCCAGTCGGAACCTCCCCTGGTGCAGCTTTGAACACTCATTCTGTGTAAATTAGACAACATGAAAAGGGATGGAGGTGGGCAGGAAGAGCTTGTTAAAATCATCTCTTGGGAAGTATTTTTGATTAGGGTTCCTCTGTGGCTCTTAAAGAAATGCCATTTGTTGATTGGAATACTGAACTGAGATTTGGACAATCTACCTTTATTTCTGTGGGTCACCCCAGGAAAAGCAGTTCACTTAATTTCTGTGTTCAATTTTCCTCTGGAATGGGTGATATAACAGTTCTATAATGCCCTTTGTGAGATCCTGCTGAAAAGTGTTGAGTTACTGTGTGACTGACAGGATGCATCCTGTTGGAAGGAAAATAGCTCCATTATGGCACACGCTGTCATCTGTAATACTGGTTACACCACAAGAGTGAACTTGGTCTTCAGCCCTCTTGTCTTTTACCACTTTGGGGTAAAAATCACTTCTTATGATGCTCAGAAAAGAAAAGGAATTTGGGTATTCACCTTGTTTCTCAAAAAAAAACCCCACAACTAACAATCTTGAAATTGTGATCAAAAACATTTGTACTTCCTTCAGCTTGCCCAGTGCCAAATGATGGTCAAAATAAACACTGGTATTTAAAATACAAACCTTTTTTTGTTCTGTTTTGTAAAATTTGCCACAGATTTGATGGCTTTCTTGCTTTCTTTATTGAAATATAGTGCTGTAGGCTTAAGTCTTTTTTATTTTTTTTTGAGTATATTTCCTTGTTCACACAGTGGAAGGCTGCTGGTGTATTTAAATGGCATTGTGAGGCCAAGCCATGACATCTAATTTGGAGACCTTCCAAATAATGCTTCTTCATGTTCAGTTAGTCCCACTGGCCCAGCTAACAAGCTTAGGTGTTTTATTTGATCTGGCAAGATTCTTCTGGCACTGCTCATGCCCAGGTGTTGCCATATGTGAATAATTTTGAATAATGATATTTCAAATATTGAAATGTAGCTGAAAAAGCCATGCTTTGGCTGGTGGTGTTTTTTGTTTGGTTGGTTTTTGTTTGTTTTGTTTTTTGGTTTTGTTTTGTGTCTAACTGATGTATAAATTTTTCAAATACTCAGTTTCATCATAAGTTGGGAATGTAGGAATGCCTAGCAGGCAGAGGAGAACCTGCTTAGATCTGTGAGGACACTGGTTAGTGACCTTTGTTCTGGCTGTTGCCTCCACTGAGAAGTTTACAAGTGGTTACTTGTTCCAGTCAGCTTTTCCTTGAATTGCTGGCAGAGGCTCTTCCTTTTAATCAGCCCTTTTGGAGTGTAACTCATACTCAGAGGAAGAAAAATGTTTGTGACATCACTTCTATTGAGGTGGCTGTGGTGGTTCTGTGGTGGAATCATACACAAAATAATAATTTTAAGAATTAACTGGGCATATGAAAGGGAGATTGTAGGCGTGAAAAATGCTTGTTATTTGCATCAGGTGTTTGTAAAGCATATAAATTCTGGATTAGATAAATATTTCAAGGAAAAATAATAACTTTAGTGTTTAAATTTATTGTAAGAAATACAAATAATTATGAATTACAAAAGACAACCACAATGCATAATAACACAGTACATACACATATGATAGAAATAAGAACAGAACAGAAAAATGAAGTGATGACTATTACTTCCCAGTATGAGTTTGTTAGGAAGCTTCTAATGTATTGTATAAACTTAATTCATACTACTTGATTTTTGTATAATCACTCAGGAACAAAATGCACCAAACTGTTGTCTTTACTAAGGTGATGACTGACATGTCACCAAAAGAGCAGAATGAATAAAGGGAAAGTAAATTAATGCAAAAAGATGGTGTCATGACTTACTATGTTCAAACTGCTTAGTTCTCCTAGCTGTATAATTTCTACCCAGTCCTGAGTCAGGCATAATCTGTCCTCTAAAATACATTATATGCCACATCTTCCAGTCTTGAATTGTGGAAGTTTCAATTACACAGGTAGACTACCTTGTTTATTTATTTTCAGTAAAAGCACAATCTGGCTTTGATTACCTTGGCTGTAGATCTTAAACACATTCTTACCACTACTACTTTTTTGGACTTCATGTCTTAGTACTAAATGCCATCTACCACAGAATAAAAAGCTTTGCATGTCATTAAAATTGCTTTGTAGCTGTACAGTTTCTTCTGTTAGCCAAGAAAATTAGACTAGATTTGAAATACAGTCAGGCTACCTAACACCAGCAGACTAGTGACTGAAAAGTTTGATACTTTACATTATGCCAAAGGCAAACAATTCACTGCTTTTTGGCTTTGAAATGTATGCAGTTGTACAGGCAGCTTACAGAAGAATTTAATAGTTATCACCTGACACAGTGAAATGACAGACCATCAAACTCACTTTTGTTACTCCAGACATTCCACACCAGCCACTTTTAGTCAATAATTGTTCTTTAATGCTGCAGTCATGGATGTTGTTTTAATCCAGGAGCAGAGTGAGATTTTTCTTCCAAAACCATTGTGCAGCTGCACTCTCACTCATATCCATTACCTAAACTGAAGTACATCAACCAGACTTTTCTGATAACACAGCATGATTTTTCCTATTTCTCCTGTTTTGTTTTTTTTTTACAGTGCCCCAAAGAGTCATTAGACTTAAGTGGTTAATTTATAAATATTCATATTCCTTAGGTGAGAAAAGTTGATGCTCCAAAGGATCAGATGGACAAAGAATGGGATGAATTTCAAAAGGCAATGCGACAGGTCAACACAGTAAGTAATGGAATCTATATTTATTTATTCTAAATACTATACACAATAAGGAAAACAACAGTTTCATGCAGCTCTGCAGAATGGCTGACATCTGCATTTGTCAGCTGTTTGTTTCAATGCAGTGTGTGGTTAAATGCACATTATAAATGAGCAAAGGGTTCCTTGTATTTTCCACTTAAAGGAAATCAAATTGAAAACTTTCAATCAAGATCCAGTCATATATATCTAGTTACATTTGTTACACAGTATTTTATTTAAATACTATTTAGCTAGCATATACCTCAGATCAGCATCCTGTATCCAAACAGGATACAATGGTGGGCTCCTCTTTAGATCTATATTCATATTTTAACTTTTAAAAACACTACCCATTTGTCTGTCTTTTTAAAAAAGTATCTATGAAGTGTAGGTAACCTGGATTTCATGTTTAATTTAAATGTACTGGAAGGGAACTTCAAAATCTGGGAAAGTGACAAAAGAGTTTGAGACATGTAAATTGGCCACAGTTTTTCTGTACTTCCATTTTTCACTGTTTACCATTGCATTTACTCTTCCTGCAGCAGGTGTTTATCTGCCCTTGTGTACAATATAAAACTGTACTACAGATTACTTGATCTTCTCAGTCTTCCCCTAGAGTATTTGCTATCCTTTTAATTATTTGAATTGTAAATAGTTACTCATATATCAACTGCTGAGAAAAGTGGTGCAGAAAAATGTATCATTGCTCATTTTAAAGCAGTCAGCACTATAAACAGAGCGAATGTTCATACAAAAGCGGTGGTGGATACATTTTGCTAGCATAAGCCATTCAGATAATTCTTCAGCTTAGGAGGAATCTTCTCAGTTATGCGTGGACCATTGATTGCATAGCATCTCCCAGACATTCAGATTTGAGAAAGTATATGCTGAAAAAAATAACAGGTTAGAAACACTTCGGGATCTAGTGGGAATATTTACACAGTATGTTCAGTAATGGTGTGTATTTAAGTCCCAATCACTGGGACAGAGCTCCCCTTTCAGCCTCAGACTGTGGGTGGGTGTAGTTTGTTTATGCTCAGTTTCGAGTCATAGTGTATTGAAAATTTCCAAAGATTAACCCCAAAGCAGCCAAACTACTTGTGATTTTAAGAAAAAGCATTTCCATTTCAAATTCAACCAGACCATTTATTTTTTTCTGTATTTGCCCTTGTGAAGATGGGAATATACATAGAGGAGATTGACACTAACTTGAGGTAGAGGGGAGCAGGGAAGGACACAGACATTGTAAAGGAGCGAAGTGGAATTCAGGATGAAGGTGAATTTTCTCGGTGCTTTCTGGTTTAGATTTCAGAAGCAATAGTGGCAGAAGATGATGAGGAGGGACGACTAGATCGCCAGATTGGAGAAATTGATGAGCAGATGTAAGTAGATCAATTTTTCCTCAAATTCTCTGTTCTCCAGCAGTAATGGATTACTCTTTGACTAGAGTGATAAAAACACTTTTAATCTGCAATACTGCCTTTCATTAATCATCTGAGTATTTGAAGGACAGACTCCCTCAAATTGCAGAATGATACCTAATAAAGACATGGATTTTGGTACAAAGTTAAATAACTTCTCCAAAGAGAGAATGCACTGGAATCACTGAAAGTACACAAGCCAAATTCTCAGAGCAAACTGTCCCTCTTCCCCTGTCAAATGTCTTCATTTGTATTTCCCTGGGAATTTTGATTGATGTAGAACTTATGTGAACATTTTTAAGAAACATTTCCTGTACTGAAAATGTCCTGTCCTGTGGCCATCCCTCTTGAATTCTAGTAGAAGTTGACTTAAAGGTTTTGTGGAGTGATGCACTTCATTACATGACGTGGTTGTTTGGTTTCGTTTTGCTGAAATGGTGGGTGGGGTGGTTGGATGGGCACTGGTTTAAACTCAAGGAACCTGAAATACAGCTCACTGGAACAGTTTGTTACCCTTTTCGTGTAGCTCAACACTGATATTAACAGTGATAATGGCAATGGTAGTGACTGCAAAGAAAGAGATGCAACAAAAAGAAGGCACTAGAAATTAAAGCAACACTTCATCTGGGCAGGTTTACATGCTGCACATAATCAGTGTGTGGTAACAGCTGCATTGGGTTCAAACTGAACTTTCCTATTACAGGAATGTCTTTAAACAATGTTGGTGTAATTCTGGAGAGGGCTTGAGCTAAACCTGCCTCTCTTTGAGGATTTATTTTTCTCACTAGCTAAGGGCGCTGTAAGTAGGTAGAACCAAAATTCAGAAATTTGTAGAGTATTTCAAGTTTGTTACTGTAATTATTTGTCCCCCAAATAAAAGCTCCAAATAGATTTTTAAAGACTTTTTATAACTTTTGACTTCTGAGCGTATTCAAATGCAGGCTATTTCAAATTAAGTTGAAAATTAAATAAATTCCTTGGCCTTCAAATCTTCAGCTGTGACTGCCTGTAAGAATCATTGGTGATATGCCAGGGGAAACAGGGTCCAGACAGTAACCCCTCCATGTTGACCCTTCTGAGCAAATAAGAATGAAAGGGGCAAAGGTGAATTTAAATCAGGCTGCTCCTACTTGGCATTTTCAAAAAAATACCCTGTTTAAAATGGCCAGAATAGTTATAAAACACAATTCAAGGGCAGAACATTTTAAGTAAAAGGAAACCTGAAACTTTTGGATTGTGTTTACTTAAAATGTTCTGTTACAGCACAGAGGAAGCAGATAAAGAATCTGAACACTTTGTGCTGCTTTTTTTATTTTCAGAGGTGCCACCAGTAAGTTAGCAAAATTGATAATTGGTGTGACACCTTTCTCTCATGAAAACCATAATGGAGCAAAGAATGGTGTTCCTTCTTGTGTGGAAGTGGATATTGGTTCTGTGCTTTTTGAAAAATGGCTTGTGACTGTATTGCAGTTGTTAAATATTTGGGTTAGATCTCATTGCTAGAGAATTGACCACACCTCTCCTCTCCTCAGTCTGTTTTCACTTGATGAACACTGAGAAGGTGCACTAGCATCTTCAAAGCTTCTTTCTTTTTCATTGATGAGAAGCTGTAAAGCTTCTTTATCCAAAGTTGTAGAAGCAAAATCCAGCACTGGAGATGATCAAATGAATGTGGAAAGGCCCCAGATGTTAACAGATGTTTCACTTTCCAACAGTGAATGCTACCGCCGCGTCGAGCTTTTGCGGAACCGCCAGGACGAGATCAAGGAGAAGTTAAAGGAAGCCATGAGATTAAGAGCAGCACAAGAGAAAGAGGAGGAGGATGTTGGTAGTGAAGATGAAGAAGAACTGCAGGATTTGCTGTCACAAGACTGGCGGGTGAAAGGGGCTTTGTTGTAGCATTTCTGCAATGTGGTTGATACTCTCTTTATCTGTGGTGTTACTTCCACTGTTAGAAGGGAGATTCTTTTGTTAAATATTTATTTGAAGAGGATCGTGAGGTGAAGAGCCAAGCTTACTAAAAAAAATTTTGTATATCTACAGTGGTGTATTACTTGTTGTAAAAACTGTATATTGCAAATGTTTTACAATACTGAGTACACATTTCCTGTTAAAATGACTGGTTTCCTGCCAGAAGTATTTAATGGGATTAATAAATCTGTAAAAAATCTCTAGGCTTTTGGAAGCATTAGATCAGTTTGATAATTTTGAGAGTTGGCTTATGGTCTGTAGAAGTGCATAGTCTACAAAGTTTTCCCAGATTGGGGGTTTAGGGAAAGGAAAATATTATGCATTTATGTTTTCTTAAAATTTGTAGGTGCCCTTCTGGCCATTGCCCCAGCTCCCAATAAAATATGTACATTTTTTTCAGGGTCTGTTACAGCTTCTCTATGTATATAAGGACTAAACTCAGGAATGCTGAACTGCAGCTTCTCCACAGTGTATATCCTGTAATGCGCCACAGCACTGCTGAATATTTTTCTTTATAGTCTCCTGTTTTGCTTAGTGCAGCCATCATGTAGCATACCTCACATTTCTTGAACCAGAGGGATGAGAACACAGTGGTTACATATCTGCATCGCTTAATGAAAGGGTGACAAAATGCCTGAGAGGAAGGTACTGCACTGGAAACTGAGGAGGTAAAATGATAGCTGCAAATACTGGAAATTTTCTTAAAATACTATCTTAGGCACAGAAAGCATCTAAAATTGATTCTATTCTGATAAACACAGATTAAGTAAAACCAAGAACCAACAAACTTGACAAGACTGGGATATGGAAAGCAGAACTACCTTTGGTAAGTGTCTATTTTTGGTTGTTTTGTTTTTTTTTACTTTTACAAATCTTCAAATTTTTCAAATTTGCTGAGGACTTTTTAAAAATAAGAGGGATGTGTGGCCTGACTGATATCAAAAAGTAAAGTTGTTAAGAACAGGTTAACCTTTTTTTTATAATATTCTAGATTTAAAATGAGTCAGATTTTAAAGGGAGAAAACAAAAAACTTTGCTCTTTTGAAAGCATTCCAATTACTTGCCTCAGAGATGGTTATCAACCAAGCAATAAAGATTAGAACTAAACTTAGATGTTTGATTTGACTGTTTTGGGGGAAATATTTGATGTGGCAAAAGCCCTTTCCTTACACTGAGATGCCTTTTTATCACTCCCGATTTCCATGATCCTTGGGTTCAGCTCTTCCTGTTTATAAAGCTGTCAAAATTGGGGCAATGGTCCTTAGTGGTTTATTGCATCCACACATTCCTGCTCACAAGTGCTGGCTTACAGCCATGAGTAAGAGTAAGCAGCTGTTGCTGCTAAAATGTTTGATGTGACACTGAAGTCTTACATGAACCAGGACTGTCACCGAGATAGCAACATTCAGAGAGTATTGAAATACATAGTAAGTGTTGAGAGAATATTGAAATAAATAGTCAATGTTTGGACAAGTTGGAGAAAACTTAGTTTTCTTAGTTGGACCAAAACTGAAATAAAATGTCTTTGTATAGCATGAAACATTGGAATGTCAATGCCTAAGGTGCCTGTCATGCTGCAGTGAAAGATCTCTAGATCCATTTATCCCTGTAAAGAGAACTTCCAGCTGAGAGGGTGGTGTAGTATTAACAGGATAGTCTTTTTCAAAACAAATTGAAACACACTCCCGCAATTTGCCTCTGAGAAAGGCTAAGCTCAGTTTCTAATTGTTCTGTTTATCTTTGCTTTTCATTGACCCCAGTCACCAAAGCACACAAGCTTGTTAACACTGAACTTCAGAACCATCTGCACTTGGCTTAATATCAGAGAAACAGATGTAATGAATGTCAGGTTACACTGAACATCATGGACATACATGTTTTGACAGTATAAAAATGCTAATCTCTGAGTCTATAAATTACACTTCCTTTTTGTACATTTTTCTGTAATTTTACTTTCATCTTGTACATAATCTGCAAATCATGGTTTCAATTGTGGATGAGTAGGAAATTAACAGAGTATTGAAACAGTTCAGCTGTTTTAGTCCAGTTGCCCTCATTTTTAGAGGTATCTTGTGGTAAGAGGCTAAAGGTAGTGAGTTTAGTTACAGTGCAGGGATCTTGAACATTCAAATCCAAACCAGTGCAGCCCATTATTATTAGGAATAGATGGCAGGAATCATTCTACTCGTTCTGCTTGCATAACTTGCTGTAATGGTAAAGATGGATCAGCCAGGGGGTGTGTGCATTGCTGGGGAAGTGACAGCATCCATCCCTCTTAGCTGTGTCTTGTTTAGGAGTTGGCACTCTTTTCCTTGGAGGAATCTCACAGATCTCTGAATAGTGTTGTATCCAAGTTTTTTACAGCTTACTGCATACAACTGTACCTTTCTTCAGCATTTGAAACAAAGCTTTTAGAGAGCTTTGTGAAGATGATGGGAGTGAGTTTGTCCCTTGTGACCACTGATGTGCATGTGCTGCTGTGTCAAGAGGGCAAGAAATCATCCTGCTTTTCAGCAATGAAAGTAGCGTGGCTATAAGGGAGAAGAGGGAAGTATCCTAACCTCATTTAGTAGTCAAGCTATTTTATCAGGGGAAATAATCTCCTGTATCTTAGAAAAACATAGGGATAATGACTTTGTAATCTTAAGTATGTCTTCAGTTTTAAAAAACAACTTGATGTACTCCTCATGAGCTATTCAGCTAGGTTATTGACTAGAGGAAATGATTGTTTTTAAAAATATGTACTTCCTTGATTTCTTTCTCACTTTTTAACTTCCTTGAATTCTATTTTTAAACAATAAAGGTGAAAGTATTCCTAATAACTAACTCTGTCAATAGCCACTATTAAAAATGAAATTTTATTTGGAATTAGGAAGACTGTTTAAATTCTCTGATCTCCAGGACTTGCAGAAAACTGAAGTATCAGAGTTAGGGAGGAAGGCATTTGTAATCCTTATTTACTTATATAATAATGGAAAGTGTTGTTCAAACTTAAGAACTGTGGAATTTCATGGCACCAAAAAGTAGTTGAGATTCCCCAGCTCGGTGGTTTTGGAGCTGGTAAGTGACTTCCAGGGGCAGAACGTGTGTGCCTGCATGTTTGAAATGGAGTTCCCGGGAGCAGCTCCGCAGGGAGCAGCTCACCAGAGCTACAGCTGCTGTAGTGAGCTCTCCTCTGCCAAGGCAGGCAGTCACCAATGGTAACTGCTGTGCTAACTTCTCTCCTGCCCTTGAAGAAATAAGCTGCTGCTGTCATGCCTTAGATATGGAACAAGGTCTGTATTTGGTACAGAGGAGCCCAAAAATGACTGTACAAAACCAACAAACCCAAGTAACAACAAACCAGTGTTCTCATTTGCTAACATGGTTGTTTTTCCTCTACTACAGCATTTAATTTTAAAATTTGCTTCAAATTGCACATACTGATTGAAAAGAACATTAAACATTAGCTTTGGCCAGGCCCCCTGCCAATAAATTCAATTTGAGGAGAGACAAATTTTGCTGATTACATTCCACTGTAATTAGATTCTCAACATTTTATCATCTTAAAAACACTGAACTAGAAATGAGAAAAGCCATGTTACTCAAATATTTTCAGCACTTAAAAATACTTTTTTCTTACAATCCATAAAGGTTGCCCTAGAAAATCAGACATTCAGCCTGCAAGAATCTGTAGCTGTCAGTAGAAACCACAGTGTATGTAATGTTACAGAAATTCCCTTTTGTTAGGTACCATCTTTGGCTCTTTACAGACTTTGACTCTTTTATTTCAGTAACTGTCGTAAGACACATGCCAGTCTGTAGGGGGACAGGACACATGCATTGATGCAGAAACTGATTTAATCAACATTACTGTATTCCTTCCTGGGACCAAGGAATTAAGTACACTTCAGTGCCAAGAAGGGCAGTGTGTATTTACATCCCTAGAAAGTGTTGCTCGGGCCAAGAGGTAGAAATTTCAGGTGTGAAGCAGTTTTCCAGTATCTGCCTTCATTTAATCTTCTGTTCATCAGTTCAGTTAGAATTATCCTGGCCTGATAGCTGGGAAAACAAATGCAAGCAGCTCCTTTGTGTAGACATCTAAACCAGGTCTTTCTTCCAAAAATCCAGTGGAGGCACTAATGCCTTGCACCACTGGTGGCTGCAGAAGTTACAGGGCATAGAAGAGATCTCTGTTCAAATCCCTCCTTTTGATGCTGTCCTTTGAATACACACTTTGTGTCACCCAGTTGAGCTGCCTGACAATGACAGTCTTCCCTGCAGAAGCTGTGCCACTGTTGAACCACTGGATCAGTGAGCATTGTGACTTAGATTATCATGACACTCACTCCAGGAGGGGAAGGTCCTGTCCCAAGAATACAAATGGTGCTGAAATACATTCAGCTGATATTAAGGCTGTGGAAGAAATTGGATTTTCAGACTGTCTTGTGAAACTCAACAAACAGCACCTTGCTTGTGCAGCCTTCTGAGGTGGAGGCACTTCCCAGGTGCCTCTGTTCATGGCACCAGTGAGACTCTGCTGCTTCCTAGAGAGCTTGACTGGCACCAGTGTGATCCTTGGGGCCCACAGATGCCCTCTGGCTATGCCTGAGAACAGAAAGCACTCTGTCTATTAGCAGAGAACTAACTTTGTTTATTTTCCTTCTGGTTCCAGCCTGCATTCATGCTGTCAATGTTTTTTCACTTCAGAAACACAACAGAGCTGCTTGAATTCATTTGAGATGTTTCCAGAAACCTAATTCCAATCTGATGACGCAAAAGCTGCGGAACTTGTGGTGTCTTTCATCTGGAAACTGGCGTTTGTGTGGGCAGTGACCTTTTCACAGCAAGTACGTGCTTTCTCTTATCTACCTTTGGGCATGAGTGCTTTACTTTTCTGTCTCAGTTACTATTATTCTTTACCCTTTTTTTTCCCCTTTTTTCTTTACCACCTTGTCTTTTGTTTGTCTGTTTCGTATATTAAAGCTATTAGGAGCTTTTTCTTGCCATTCAGAAATATTTTCCAACTAAAATAATGAAATTACAATAACCTTAGATTTTATCACATTTCTGCCTTTTTGCAAAAACCCTCTGAGAACACTTCCTTCTTTGTCCATGTGTCTTTATTTTACCTCTCCTCATTCCTCACACCAACGTGCCCCTGCACTAGTTTGTTTAAATCTTTCAATTCTGCAAGGCACACGTGAATTATTAATGTGAAAGATACTATACACCCCAGAGCTGCTGCTGCCCTTTGCCTGGCAGCTTTACTGGGAGAGCAAAGCTTTGACCTACTTAGTGTTGAGCTGTAACAATGTTTTTTTCTTTTTTTTTTTTCATTTACACTAGCCAGGCTAGCCATAGAAATAGCTTTTGCTGTTGAAGAAATGAAGACTTACGGAGGTCTCTGCTGTGAAAGCAGCTTCAGCTCTCCTTTCAAGTATGAAAAGTTAAATACATTTTAAGTAATAAAAATATATTTTAAGCAATAATAACAGAGAATTTTATCAAATCAGTATTACAGCCTATGGTTTTTCTAAGGGTTGGAATAGCTAACTGTCAACATTGGGTAAGGCCTCCTGGGTGCTGGGGTGCAGTGAGCTGTTCTGAAATGCCCCTTGGCACCCTTCATCATCAAGAGTTGTTCTGTGGCTGCATCTGTATTGAGAAAGCTGTTGATTTCTACAGGTCTCCAAGTCAGCATGCACATCCTGGTCATGCCCTGGTTCCCGGCTCAGACTCCAGAGCTGTCTGTACCCTGGAGACCACAGGGAATAATCGTGGGATGCCCCAAAAGCTCAGCGGGGGCAGGGAGGGGAAGCAGGACCCCAAGCTAAATCCCTGAAGGCAGGTAGAGACCTGAAACAGAGTAGGGAGATGGAGGTTGTACAGTCAGTCTTGTGTCATTAAGGATGCTACTCCTGCACTGCCAAAAAGCTGCTTTGGCATGAGGCCAGAGCAGTGCCTGTGACAGTACTGCCAGTGCCCCAACAGGAGAGGTGGCCACAGCACAGCCAGGGGTGCTGCAACGCAGCATCAGCTCGGGGCCACCCCCTTTCTTTTGCTTGTGTGTGAAGAGAGAGCTCGAGGCTGACTGCAGTGCTTCAGCAGATCCAAAGGAGGGTTTGAACAGCTGGAGCAGAGTGTCAGGGCAGGAGGAGACAGCTCCCGGGCCTGCTCGGCTCTCCACTCCCCCTCCTACTGCACATTGCCATGCTCCTCCCAGCTGCTGGGCTGGCTCCTGGCAGGGTGGAAGGTGCTGACTAGAAGCCTTGCCACTGGGCAGTGCTGCTGGGAATGGGGAAGTACTAGGGGCCTTAGTAGTACAGTACTCAGCATCCAAGTTCATTCTTTTGTTCCTGTTTTCCTTTCCCCAGTGTCTGATCTATAGATCAGTCTGGGAAAAGACCAGAGAGACAAATCAGTGGCTGCTTGTAACATGAAGCCAAATTTGTCTTTTCTATGCAGTGTGAGAAGTTCTCAATGAGGAGCTTTGTTAAAAACCAAATCAAGTTATGTAGAAATACTGCTTACTCTGCTAACTGCACAATCTGGCTCCCTGTAGTCCTGAAGAGACTCATCATCCCTGACAATGGGCTAACATCCTTACTGAGGCTGCCAGTCTTGCACAGGTGTTACACTGTTTCCCAATGAGCACTGGGACCTTAAGTGTGATGATATGAAACCTTTAATCATTAATTGAAAACAAGCAATTTGTCTGTGATCTTAGTTTGACAATCCATAAAATAGTGCTTCTTCAATGACAAGTTAGCAACTCGGTTACAAAGAACAAAGTTTAAACAACACAACAGTTGTATGCACAAAGCTACCACGTCTTTTTTTTTTTTTTTTTTTTAATCAGGAAAAAAATTTATTTATAAAAATGTCTCGCTTAACTTACTGTCGAGTCTCTAGCTGAATACAGTGGTTTAGAACACTAATGGCCCATGCTTTTATACAGATTAGCCAAAGCATGAACATCAATGAAAATTAACCCCCGAAAATAACTTGTCTTTGCTTTATGTTATGAGCCACAACAGTGTTAAAACTGGAACAGTAATGAAAGCAACACAAGAGTTAGGAAGCACAGTTGCTTAAAGAGTAAAGGAAGTGTTTTCTTTTGATGTCTCAGAATAATAAGAAAGTTAGAAATGGCAGAAACTCCTCTGTAGATTAGTCCATAGAAAGCATTGTCTCATGGGGCTTTGGAAAAGTCCTGTCTGGTGGCTAATGCACTAGGGCATGATGAGATACATTACAGAGCCCCCAGGCCAGTAACTTCTGAAGACAGCCTAAAATGTAGGAACAAAAATGAGGAAAAGAAAAAAAAAGGCAAAATAAAAAAAGAAAAGAAAAAAAAAATCTTCTCACTATTAAAAAAATACCACTTGAATACAACCAGCATAGAACAGCATTTCAGTGCAGGCAAGTTTTCTCACACAGAAGTTGGTGGGGTTTTTGTTCTTAAATGTCAATTATTGAAACAGTTACAATAGTCCAGAACAATTTTACAACAGTTTTCTAGAGCTTTTAAATAGCTGTGGTACCTTGAAATTATTCCCAGTTTTTCCTTCATTATGTGGGAAAAAAAAAAAAGGAAAAAAAAAAAGAAGCCACAAACAAACAAAAAAACCCAAAAAACCAAAAAACCCCCAACAAAACCAACCAAAACCCGCATTTGGATAAGTGCAAATTGTAACAATGGCAGTTCTACAAATGGTTACAGTGACAAAACTTAGTGCAAAGGTGCTAAGGTGAAGAAAAGCCCACAGAATACAGAAATGACACAAAATACTGAGATAGTACTTAGCCCTATACAATAACACACTTTGAAATACCATGTTTTAAAAAGTATTGCATTTGCATTGTGTTTTCAGTTTATATTAAAATGCACTGAATACAGTTCAATTGTTAAAGCTTTGTGTCCAAGGAGTGCAGAGTGGATGAACATGGCGGGCTAATGGGACTCTGGATTTGGAAGTGGTGAGGAAGACAATATTGCATTACTGAGTTATGCAACAGAAATTAAAAAGAAGGTGGATGGACAAACATAAAATGCAGTTAAGAACTAGTTCCAACAGCTGGCAACCAGCCACTCCATTCCCCAGCTCTCTTGTCTTTGGCTGCCATTATCTGTCTCGTTTTAGTTAATCTGAACATCCTGAAGTGCTTGGTAAAGGGATGGGATCTGTCCAGGCAGCAGCCTTTGAACGGCCTCTAGAATGCTACATGTTTTTCATGATACCCATACTACCTGACTGCATGATGAGTGGTGAGTTAAACAGGGATGTATTTTGTACAGAAAGCTAAGGGAAAATGGTCGTTTTGGCTGAATAAAACATACACAAGGGAAAATATCAGATAGTGACGGCATCTGGTTTGTACTTGCTCTGAAGCACTTACAGAAATAAGTACTGTGTTGGTGTATGTAAAACATCTGAGTGCAAAAGGAGGAGCCTGCTCTCTCTCTCCCTCCCTAAAGCAGAGTTCTTAAAATTACGTTTTTCCAAAGCAGAGAAAAGCGGTTGCACCCCTTAAAAGAATCATGTGGAAAGGCACAGGTGCCTGATATTTTTTCCTTACTGTTTTGCAGTCATTTTAATTTAGCAGTTTTTCTCAGACCAGAAAGTTTGGTTTGTTGTATGCAGAAGTACCTGAAGTTGGTAGCTCCTAACCCCCATCTCCAGCTCATAGGCAGATTTTGGGACAGGGGGATGGGGGTCTCCAGGCCTTTTGGGAGCAGCAGAATGACTGAGGGGACCAGCAGCACTTCACAGGGCATTGCAGGGGCACTAGCGATCATCCAAAGTGCCGGATTTGCACATTCTAGCAATAGAAAAAATACATCGAAGATGCCAGTTTGCCATTAAGAACTGTCCTGCAGTTGGAGGGATCCCTGCAAATGCATCTAAGTGTATTTTTATGCCGGGCAGCATTGCTGGAGCAGGACCCGGCTGTCAGCATTTTGCCTCATTTACGTTTTTGCCTTCTCTTCAGTGTATCTCCCTTGCTGGGCTGGGGGCAGCCCCGCCTTGCTGTGGGGCTGCCGAGGGCCAGCCCAGCCCCGTGGGAGGGACGTGTCCGGGGAGCAAGAGCCCGGGCTGGCACCTGCTGGCTGTTGGAACTAGTTGTAGGTGGTGCCTGGTGTTAGGTGTCATGGAGAGCGGAAGACGACTGGAGTCGGCAACAGTTAACACTAGCAATTGAACAGAAAAGAAAAGATGCCGTATTGTTTCCTCGATAACTAGGATCTACCACAGACTCTTGGCAGAGCTGGCAAAGCTTGCATTGTGTCTCATCCCTTCAATATGGAGCAAACTTCTGGCGGTCAGATTTCTTAACCCCGCTCGTCGAAGGAATTTTGGCAGTGTAAGCGGACAAACTCCCCGTGGCCCCCGCGGCGGCCGCGGCATTTAGTGCCAGGAGTGGGACAGTTTTCATGCCAAGCAGACTGGAGACAGGAACGGCATAGTGGGTGGTTGGCAGAGTTGGTAGGGGAGGGGGGGTACTGACGGTAGCGGCGGAGGCGGCCGCCAGCACGGCCATGGAGGTGGGGGTGGAGGTAGGGGTGGCAGACTGAGAGAGGTTCATGTTGAGGTCAACAGGGGTCGTGACGGAAGCGGTCTGGGTGCTGACTTTAGCCATCTCTAAGCTGCAAACGAAGAGAGGAAGAGGAACAAACAGGTTGGGAGGGTTCAGCCAGGGCGGTGGGGCCGGGAGGAGGAGGAGAAGGAGGAGGAGGAGGAGGAAGGAGGGAAGGACAGCAACCACGAAAGGGCAGGATCCAGGATTAGATCAGTGGAGGAAGGGGAACAGACGAGTGGGAGGGAGAAGGGGGAGAGAGAGAAAAAAAGGGAAAATGAGGGTCAAAGGAGGAACATGTTATGTGTTAAAGAAGAGAAATAACAAAAGGGTTTTCCATGATTTGATGGGGAAAACATTACTGAGACTCTAAAGTTCTTTCAGAACAGAAAAAAGAAAAGAAAAAGGAAGAGGGCATGGGGGTGTTGCTAGTTCATTTTACATGTGAAAAAAAGAAATCTAAGGAATGCAGGTAATGGCAAAAAGATGGAAAAAACGAAACTTAAAAGAAAACTTAAAATAACTATGAAGTTTACTCCCCAGCACTGATATGGAGAATTTTGCTTTTCAAAATTAGGGTATTTTTGAAAGGGGGACGCGGGGGGTTTTGGTAATTTTTTTCAATTTGTCAGTTTTGTGACATAAATAGTACCCTTTATCATTTTGCTAGGATGAGAGGAGACTGAGCAACAATTTGCTGCTTCCATTTAAGGCATAAAGATTTGGTTGTTTTGGTGTTTTGTTTTTTTTTTTTTTAAGTGAATCAGTTTTTCATTTCATTCACTGTGAGGTCAATGTGCATTTTTCATATAAAACAAACCAGATCAGCCGGTGTGTTCGCTTCGGTTTGTACCTTTCCCAGCCTTTTTTTTATATCACAACAAAATATTTACGCAATCTAATTATAAGTAAATTAGTAAAAAGGAACACTGGAGAACACCCCGGCTTGGACAGCAGTGGTAACCTTTCTGAGCTTGCACGGTGGTTACAATGAGCATGACAAAGCTTTCCAGCTGATAGACAAGGTACTGCATGGATACAACAGACACATCCTCAGACTGACCCCACCAGCACCAGGAACTTTGACACTGACCCGAAATCCAAGCCCAGGGCAGTGATGGGCTCTTGGGAGAGTTTAGGAATCAAACCACCTTCACTGAAATCTAACTCCACCCATCAGCAGGCAAGATGAGTTTGGCCCATATATTCCTGCTTTTCTGTACATTTTCAGACATTAAAATGCAGCAATTCCAAGGACACTTTTCTTCATATGCCACAATGTTTGCCTAGATAAATCCTCCCTTTGCCCATTTGCTTGTTGCAGCTTGCGTGCTGGCTTTTGGGTTGGCAAATAACACAAATACTAATTTCAGGATGCTTTTAGAAAGTGACCAGCTGGGAGCTGTGGCAGCCTACCATAGAAATAGGACTAGGTGTTAGAAAACCTTTGCTAGCTACAGTTATATGTGTATTCCTAGTAAGTTTGGGGTTGTCTTTTTGGCAAATACTAACTTGTCAGGCTCCTGCACTTCCTCCTGAGGTGAGCTGAGGAGCTGTAGCAGCTCCTTGCTTCCAGAGTGAAGTGCCAGCAAGCTGCTGGCTGGCCATGCAGCGGACTTGGTGCTTTCTTACCACACCCCATCAGGCCCAGGAAGGCTTCCCAGCACAGAGTTTGTGCTGGTCCCTGTTGGAGGCTGGGTGAGCAGGCTTGTAGCCAGGCTGCAGGCTGGGAAGGAGACATGGTCACCCGACATAGGGCTTGGAAGAGCCTCTCTTTAGACACAGTTTTGAGAGTAACAGCCCCATGGCTGTTCGTTGCCAGAGAAGGGCACTGCCTGCCTCGTGCTAGGATGCAAGGATCAACCAGCGCTATGTAGGGAATGCGGACACTGGACTAGAGCTTCCCAAAGCACTGCTGCTGATGGTGAGTCTGAAGGACACCTGAAGTGGGTCTGGGCTGGGGAGAGGAATGTGGAGGAGAGGGAAATGCTCAAGCACCGAGCTCCTCTCTTCTCCACAAAGAAAAGAGGGCTCTTGGAGCATAAACACCTCAGCAGCTTTTGCTGGGAAGTTGGAAGGAGCGCATCTTCTGTGAGGAGCTGGGAGGGAAGGAGGGCGAATGCATGAAATTCAGACTCCTTTGTGGAGGTGAAGTTTTGATTTTCCTACCCCAACATCTTTTTCTGTCCCCATGGATGAGCAACTCTTAGCTTTTCTAAGCAGAGAGAAGTGCACCCTTGTGCTGTTGGCCATGCTACTCGCCATCTACTCACACAGAGGGGTTTATGTCAAGACCACTGAATCAGAGACTCCAACTCCACTGTACATCCTCGACTTGGGGGTGTAAGAGCTACATGTGATACCTTAGTATGTTTTGAAAAACTCAGTTTATACAGTTGGATCTTTTAGTATTACTCAGGATTATTCTGGGAGAGAGGCCCATAGAAAGGTAGTGCAGGACTCAGTGTTTCAGTGACTCCAAATTTGTCTACTGTGCATTTAACAACAATAAAAAAATCCTTACTGATATGGAGGGGGGGTATTTGAGCCTAAGCTCTTTCCTGCACCAGCAGGAGGAACAGATCCCACAGGCCAAAATGCTGGTGTTGGTAGCAGCCATTCCAACTCCCTGTCTCTGGTTTACTCTCACAGGTACAATTGTAGCAGTAATTTGCCCTGTTTCCCATTTATTACTGGTGGCAACACATAAGGTGGGAGTTCATCAGGTTAGCTATCAGCTGTCCCACAGCAGCGGCAGTTTCCCAAACCAACTGTGGATGCAACAACGTTGCATATGAAAGGGGGTGATGCAGCCTCCATACAAAATTTCACAGAGACAATTTTACACTGTTCCTTTGCAGGCCTGCACCTTCTGAATACATACACTGAAGGCCACATCCTGCACTGCCTGGCAGTTGGGTTGTGAATTAACCTCTCGTAAAAAANGAAGGCCACATCCTGCACTGCCTGAAACTGGTGAAGAGAAGAGAGCAGGTGTGGCTTTGGCAGGCCTGTTGGGTCTGTGAATTAACCTCTCGTAAAAACATACCTTCAGGAAACTGCCCTTCAACAAGGAGCAAGTGCTGCTGGCTAAGTTCATTTATAATCCAAAGTCAGATATTACACAGGAAAATTAAACTGCAGTTCAGTCTTAATAAAAGCAAGAAGATGGAATTGGGTAATGAAAATCTAGTTATTACAATGGAGACCAGTTAAAGAGACAGAAGGCTTTACAGGAAAAAAGACATTTCTACTGCAAACAAGCTAAGACACACTCCATTCATACAGAGGCCAGCGCTCGGGTAAGCAGTACAGAATCAAACCAACACTTTAGAAAGATTTAAATCTCTGTCTTGATATTATATCAATATATTTATATATCTATAATTTAGAATATACTATGTACATACCCAACACCAGATTGCAATAAAAGTCTTAAAGCAAGCTGATAAATTATTCTATAGATAGCAACTTTGGTTGGAGGATAGCTTAAAGATACACGCAATATGTTTCAGGAATACTGTGGATAGATAATTTTGGTTTTTTACATCTTATGTTGCTGAAAGACAGTGGTTGATGCAGAAATACTGGCCCTGGAAACCAGTTCCCGTGAAAAATAGATCTTGTAGGGGAGAAAAAGATCTACTTTATGCTGAATGCTTATACAGCTGTTATTTCTTGTAGTTATAATTTTCACATACCAGACCACACTTCGGGCTGTCTAGGTGCTGTACTCGTCTCTTCCCCAAAGCTGTTTTATGCCACTGTCTTTAAAAGAGACGGCATCACTTGTGGCAGGTTTAGGAGGTGGCTCCCAGCCCACAGAGGCAGCAGCAGCAGCAGCCTGGCTCTGCACCTCTGTCCTGCCCCAGCACCTAAACCTCACTAGAGCAAACCTCCCTTCTGCCTCACAGCTTCTCAGTCTTCCTCCAGTGCAACTGAACTCGCACTGCTGCTGTGGTGGCACCTGGCTGGACAGCAATGTCTCATGTGAAAGGAGAGGTCTGGAATGGTGTCACTTTTTAAAATGAAAAAGCCACCTTAATTGCCTATGTTACCTTACAGCTTAATTTATTACACATTACCTTAAGAGTCTTCATTTACAAATGAAGTCACTTCATCTAAATACAGTTCCAATACATGGTACATAATAATATATGATGGTTTATTATAGATGATGGTAACAAATGACTACTATCTAGAAATTTAACAGGAACAAAATACTTTGTTTCTGGTTTCACAGGGTATAGATAGAGATCCGTGGTATATGACTGCTGAGGAGTTTTCTTCTTTGCCAAAGTATGTTAAAAGACCTCATATAGATCCCATTCCACCACAAGAATCATTAAACAGTAATCAACAGAAGTGTGAGAGTTCACAGACTTTTCTAAAGTGAGTCAAACAGTTTTGTTCACTAGAGTTTCTGTCTCTGGTGAGCAGCTCACTGCAACTCCATTAATAAGTGCATTATTTTATTTGCATGCTTTAGCTGTCTTCAAGATCCTAAATTGTTATCTTCCGAGATCCAGATGCATGCCATATGGTGTTTGTGCAACTAAAAATGAAGGGGTCTAGTCTCGTCTCGATGTGTGGGGAATCCCTGAACACCAAGAGAAGAACATATCCTTAAGGGTTAAAGGAGGGAACACATTTTTATTTGATTACAGGGCTTACGGAAGTGACTTATATTTGCTACAAAGAATAGAAATCAAAAGAGCTGTAGGTTGTTTTAAGATTCTGGAAATGGTTTATCTTAGTTTGCACAGTGCCACCCCTGTATGTATCTTTCCCTAGGAAGCTGCTTTCAGACTAAATTATAAAAAGCATTATTTTTGTCTGCTGTAACACAGAGCTGCACAAACATCCTGTTCCTGCACTGCAACCATTGCAGTGGTGCTCTACAAAACTGGGATGGAGAGGAGGCAGGACCACAGGAAGCCATAGACCTGCTGTGACTGCAGCTCCCACATAAATCACATACTTTGTACTACCTTAACAGCAAACATAGTTAAACACAAAGCTTGATTCATATTACAGTATTTTTGTGGAGGAATGAAAATAAAATAAAATAAAAAGCCATAAATTACATAGCCACTCTCCCACCATATATTGCCTCAGTCCAGCATTTACAAGTAGATTTATGAGACAGCACTATATCCATTGCACTTTCTTCTCTGCATAATTGCAAATAAAAGTGGGATCAATTTTGATATTTTTCTAAATAATCATATAAAAACTGTTAAGAGACCTAAGCCATGACCATGGCTTAGCTAAACAGCCAGTACTTTCATTAATTCTGGGACTAGGAAGTGGAGAAGCAGATAGTCTCAACTCTGTCTCATTAGGGAATGCTTCTTACAGATTTGTGGTGCTGTCTCTGAAGAAGTAAATCCTGTGCCTTTTCAGCAACCTAATGCCAGTTTATCAACTCTGAGTGGCAATTTCCACTTGGTAAATTCAATCTATTTTGCAATCTGTTTCACTATATTTGCCATTCAGGACAGTAAAATGGGTTTGTGAAAAGTATTTTCCTCTAAACAATTTATGATTGTAATTTCATTTAATTTACCCACCAATTTTTTAGGTGGATGCTAATATGAATATTCAGATTTTGCAGCTTTTGTCATTCAGCATGTACAAGGAATTGCACTGGGATAAGCTCCTTTCCAAATAAACCAACAGCAAATGCAGGTTCTAATGATACAGGCTTTACAAACCATTAGGAATTGAGTAATATTATGCAAAATGAACACTGCAAAGCGACTTTCTGGATCTACCCAGGACAGACATTTGCTGGAGAGCAGACAGAGCAATCTTGCAGAAGCATGATCACTTACAAAGCCAACTTACCTTGCATTAATGAGGTACTGTGCTAAGCTGATGTTTGCAGGGGATCCTGTGATTGTAACTTGTCGTTCTGCGGAGCCTTCTGTGGCATTAGCAATCTTGATCTGCGCTCCTGACATCTGCCTGATTTCATTTATCTTACTGCCTTGTCTGCCAATAATGCAGCCTATTAACTGGAGCGGGACAAAGACTGAGATTAGTGCCACAGACACAAGCAAAAACCACTTAACTGCAATCTGTAGTATTGCTAAAAACATGGTTATGAGCAGCTCAGTAGCAAAACAAAAAGAATTTTGCTCTGCTGTTTGGAAGGAATCACTAGTGCAGTCTATTGGCTCAACACTCATGTGCCTCTAGATCCAGTTCTGCTGCTACATGGTTAAGTCAGTATCTTATTTCTGGTATTTCAAGACTACTTCACTGTCTCCCATGGCAGAAAATGATGGTGTGCTGTGATGATGAGAAAACCAAACCACAGCCCCGCCTGACTTGCCAGTGGCAGCAGCAAGCCAAGAGCATCTGGAAGTCAGGCTGACCATCCACAGCTGCTGCATGTGGCTCTGCACCTTTCCAGAGTCTGACAGCCCTACACCTCCCTGGGTACATGTGGTTCTTGCTTGGCCGGGTCCCGTGCATTAAAGTCAGTGGGATTTACAGCTCTCAGACTGCAGGCAGAGGCAGGCATAGGAAGAGACTGAAATTTGTCTGCCTTCCTTTACAGAAACTTACCCAAACTCTTATTTCATGAATAGAACCAAGCCTGAGCTGTGTGTGTGTGCATGTGTGTGCCAGGGTGTTGCTCCTCCAGCATGGGGAGCCCCCAGGAGCAAGTGGGCACAGAGCCAGCAGCTGGGGCTGAGATATTTTGGTTTCTGTAAGGGTGAGGAGCGGGGGGGTTGTTCTGTGTTAAGGAAGGATGGGTGCTGAGAAGCTCAGCCATGGCCAGAATGAGTAGAAAATGGAAACTTTGCTCTACAGGTCTGTTGATGCTGGCATAATGTTGCCAGTTTTGCAGAAGGATATGCCAAGATGCAGAGACTGTCCTTCTCCTCCCACTCTTCCTGCTGCTTCAGGCCCTGACGTGTTACCCTTTGTGATACTGTAGTACTTGGAGTAACTGGCCAGAAACATATTCACATTGTCCAGACATTTTATCAAAAGAAGAAAAACCTCTGAACGCAATCCTTGCTTCACACTCAGGGACAAACAGAAAGCCAAAGTGGATGCCCAGGTAGCTGAAACAAACACCAAGTTGTGACAAGCACAAGAGGAGCAACGACGAGGGGGGAAAAATGGGGTGGCAGGAAATGCACACAGGATTTCCCATCCTATTACAACAGGAGGGCCTTGCTGAGCTCCCTGTCCTTATCCCAAGGATCTCTCTTAGTGTGTGTGACTACACATGCCAGTGCAGAGGAGGTGTGTGCTTCACCAGGAAGCCTCTGGCCTGTCTGTGTGCACACCAGTGTGCCTGCACTGGCTACTTGTGGGTAGCACAAGGATCCCTAAGCCTCTGCTTCTAAAGCCTCAGTCTCACTGGCCTCCATGGTCTGCAGGGAGTGAAGCTGGCACAGAACAGGAGAGCACCAGAACACAGGCAGAGAAGGAACCTGCTGGGTCACTCAGCAAGCTGCCACTTCTATGTGCTGGGGGTCTTCCAGTGATGTCCAGCTTGTCACCCGGGTGGGTCGGTGCAAAGAATGTGCCATCTCCTAGCTGAGTTTGAGTTAGGTAGTGAGGATTCAGTCCAGACTCATTAAAGACACTGGTGATGATGGTGTCTGGAAGAGAGGTTTGGTAACCTTTGGCCTGAAGCTTTCCAAAGTCACCCTTCATTGCTGTGACAACAGGAGGCTTGGACACTCTCTGCAAGCTATGACATGGCCTGTGGCTTGTGCAGAACACACAACTCCATCTGCCATGCAGGAAGGATAGTAGTGCTGGGGGATTGGGCTCTCTCTGGGGTGCCTTTCTCATTACATGTCACACTGAAATTTGAGCAGTATCTGAGTATTCAAGAGCTGACATATTCTTGAAGAAGTTCAAGGGACATTTGGTTTTGGGCATTTGGTTTTACATAGAGACACCTGCCCGAGATGCCTTGCTCCGAGATGGAATCATGTCAAACAGCATCCAAACACCTCTGGCCCATTTGGGAGAGGAGCCAAACCTACCACAGACTATATATACCAAGCCTACTATACACTGTAATCTAATACTATACTTACAAATAAACATAATCATCAGTGGCACAGGGTCCAGCAGGCTGTCACTTGTGGTGTGTCCCACGGTTCAGTACTGGGCCCACTATTGTTTAACTTGCTCATCAATGACTCAGATGACGGGGCAGAGGCCTCCTCAGTAAGTTCACTGATGACACAAAGCTGGGAGGAGTGGCTGGTACCCCAGAGGGCTGTGCAGCCCTGCAGAGGGACCTCGACAGGGTGGAGAGATGGGCCGAGAGGAACTGTCTGAAATTCAACAAGTGTGGGGGCTGACCTGCTGGAAAGTGGCTCTGTGGTGAAGGACCTGGGGGTCTTGGTGGATAACAAGCTGTTCATGAACCAGCAGCGTGCCCTTGAGGCCAAGAAGGACAATGAGATCCTGGGGAGCATTAGGAATAAATAACACTGCCCTCAGATCAAGTGAAGTCATCCTGGCCTCTACTCAGCCCTGGTGAGGGCACATCTGGAGTGCTGTGTCCAGTTCTGGGTTACTCAGGACAAGAGAGACGTGGAGCTCCTGGAGCGGGTCCAGTGCAGGGCCGCAAAGAAGAGTAAAGGACCGAAGCACCTCTCTTATGAGGAAAGGCTGAGGGAACGTGGCCTGTGCAGACTCGAGTAGAGATGACTGAGAGGGGGCCTCTTGAATGTCAGTACCTCAAGGGAGGGTGCCGGGAGGGTGGATCCAGGCCTTTTTTGGTTGTGCCAAGCAATAGGACAAGAGGCAATCAATGGGAAAGAACTGATGGACAGGAAGTTCCACCCGGATGTGAGGAAGAACTTTTTCACTGTGTGGGTGACCAAGCACTGGGACAGGTTGTCCAGAGCAGCTGTGGAGTCTCCCTCACTGAATATATTCATGAACCACCTGGACACAATCCTGTGTCATGTGCTCTAAGATGACCCTTCTGGAGCAGGGAGGTTGGACCAGACAACTCACTGTGGTCCCTGCAACCTGACCCACTCTGTGACTCTTTGAATACTTCTATTATAAGTATCTATGATATACACATATGTACATACACACATACATAGTATGAACACGTATATACATATATATTTTGCCACTCTCAAGACTTGGCTGGAAGAGCTCACATCAGATGTGCATCAAGCTCAGTAATCTGTCTCTGACTGTGGTAGTAGCCCATCCTTACAAGAAAAAAAACCAAAAAACAAAACGATAAAGCCAGTGTGAGGTATAAAATAAAGTTTCCACTGGTATTTCAAATTCCCTCCTAAGGCTTACAGGCCACCTGAGCGGTAGCTGCTATCTCTGCCTTTATGCTCCATAGTCCATCTGTCTGACAATTCCTTTTTGAACCTGTTTCTCCTTTTGCAGTCCAAGGGCACTGGCAGTGACTTGTAGAGCTTGCTGATGTGTTGTGTCTAAGTATCACCATTTGTTTGTACACCCCAAAATTTCACCTGGTGTACCCTCCTTCTTGATCTGTGAGCACCAGGTAAAAATGGTTCCCTTACCACTTTCTCTACACCACCTGTGTCTGTCTTCCCCAACTTCAACATATCTCATTCCTCCTTGTGCCAAAAAAACTATAAACAAACCAGCTCTAAAACACACATTCTGCTTTCTGCCTTTTTCTAGTTTACTCTATCCTTCAGTAAAGTTCTGCTGGCACGAATAGAAACAGGACTGAGTCAGGAGTCTGGACTTTTAAAGGGTGGGATTCAAAAGTCTCCTATAATTCCTCCCACCTCAAATTACTGATGCTGATAGTTTCTCCCAATATGCTATGGCATCTCTGGTTCATGTACCATTTTTTAATCTCTCCCATCTTTTAATCTTCCCCATAATGTCAAATATAAATGGTTTATGTGTATATATATATATGTAAATATAACTTTTCCTGTAATGCTAAAGCACTGACAGAGTCTAATAAAAGAATTCAATGCTGCACAGCATTGACTGCTACAGGAAATGGCAAGGATATTTTAAACACTGGTAAAAACCAATCAGTTTCTTTTCTTATAATGTAGTGCTTGTAAAAAGGGTCAAGAATTGGCCTCTGCAACTTGGTATCTGCTGTCAGGAGCAGAGGGGTTGACCACACCTCTCCAGAGGTGCTCACGGTTCCCCCTGGTTCCCCACTGCCAACCACAGCAAGTCCATTTGCTTTGGCAAAGCCTCTGCATTAGTTCAGCAAACAGGTGCTCATTGTGAATGAGACTCTTCAATTTCCTTTCAGAAAGATATGGGCTGAAACTCTTACTTTCAGGTTTGGGTTGGTCTGTTTTGTGTTTTTTAACCAGAAGGCAGAGTACTCTCTATAGGGGGAAATATCTGATGAGGCAGATTATAGTTCTTTACAAACTTGCAGCAGGGCCTGCAAAAAGATGCTTAAATACTCTGTATCTCTTAAGAACAAAACAATAATAATGTTAGAGAAATTTCCTTGCCACAACAATGCAAAATCTGGACCATAGTAATTGCACAGACTTTGCAGTAAGCCATATAGAAAACTGAGAAAACATGTGGGCTGCTCCAAGGACATTTTGCACATGTGGGTCCCACTCATTGGCAGCGAAGTATTTAAGGTACCACAGGGAAATAAAGGCAATTCTTCAATTCTGCCATATCCATCTTGGATAGATAGACACTTCTGTTTCTATGGAGCAGTGATCAGATTTACAGCTGCCTTAAAATGTTCTTGGTGCTTTCTGTGGGGTAAGTTGCTTTCCTGTTGCTTGTCCCTGACTGCCTCTCCAGCATATATGCAAAACATGCCTAATTTTTATGCAGAGATTTTTAAATTATTATTGGTTTGTTCACTTACTCTCAATGGATGTTTTGGGATATTGACTTATGAAATCTTAAGACATCTGTTATCTACACCCAAGGATGCCATCTCTTCTTTCTTTCAAGGTTCTTTTAAGGACTGGTTTATGCCACTTTATTCTGGGATTAAGGTGAAACACACTTACATTGTGCAACTTGGGAAGCAGTGGAAGGACAGACAAGATCCCAGCAAGGAAAGAAAGGCAACCAAATGCCCCTATAAGAGGCTTCGATGAGCAAAATGAGATACTAGATAAGGACCAAGGTGACTTCTGAGATGGACTGGGAGAAGTGTCCTCTTTGTTCTCTTTTTGGAGTTACACAGAAGTTGTGAAAAAACCTAGAAAGGCAAATCTTCCAGATTCATTATTTGGAGAGGAAGCCTCAGCTTTTAGCACGTGGAAAACAACTTTCTATAAAACGTATTTTTTTTTTTTATTCAGTATCTCTTTCTACTGAGCAACATGTTAACTTCAACTGTCAGCATATTATATGAAGAAAGCAGCATGATGTTGTTACAGAAATTAATAACAGAAAAATAAATTTCTGTCACTGCCTAAAAGCCACAGAGAGTGAGGAAAATTTATTTTAATATGAGGCTATGTAACTTGTAAAAGGCTATTAATATCTATTTGCTGTAGACTAGGCTCTCTAGTCTCGTTGTCTTTATATCTGATTTTGCTCTATCATGTTCTTACTGAGGCATGCTTATCATTGTCTTGGTCTTAAAACGTATGAAAAGGTATGTAGCACGTGTAGCTAAACACTGATTTCTCTGGTAGCTGCAAGGCACGTAGGTATTTGCAAGTCTCATGGTGTTCTCGTGTGTGCTGGACATTTACACAGATAAGCACAAATGATAAGAACTCAGAACTCGTGCAGCACAGGGGATCCCTGGAGCTGGAGACAAACCAGGGGCAGCTTCAGGGCTGCACTGCAGCTCCATGCCAGGGCCTGCAGCTTCCTTCACATTCAGCCAGGTAAACAATCACTGTGCCACACTGAGGCCTGTCCATCAAAACTGGGACAAGGAGATGCTCATTGGAAGAGAAAAGTCAAATTGCCCACACAGGCTTTGCTGCACAGCTGCTGCTGCCTCCCCCACCCTGACCTCCCTCCACACCCAGCATCTGATTGATGGTGCTGGTGCCTTCCCACCCTGCTCCCTCACTGCCTCGTTTCTCTCTGTCTCCCTCACATCCTCATTTCTCTTCGAATCATTAAGGTAGTAAAAGACCTCTAAGATCATGGAACCCAATGACTAACCCAGCACCATCACTTCACCCCTAAACCAAGTCCTCAAGTGGCACATCCACAATGTCCATTTGAACATTTCCAATGTCCTTTTGAACACTGCCAAGGATGGTGATTCCACCACTTCCCTGGGCAGCCTGTTCCACTGTCTGATCACCCCTTCAGTGAAGACACATTCTCCTAATATCCAACCTAAACCTCCCCTGGTGCAATATCCTGAGGCCATCTCCTCTTTTCCTATCACTCACCTGGGAGAAGAGAACAACCTCCACCTGCCTAGTCTCCTTTCAAGTAGTTACAGAGAACGATAAGGTCCCTCCTGAGCCTTCTCTCTTCAGGCTAAACAACCCCAGCTCCATCAGCAGCTCCTCATGGGACTTGTGCTCCAGACCCTTCACCAGCTTCATTGCCCTTCTCTGGACTCAGAGCACCTCAATGTCTTTCCTGAACTGTGGGGCCCAAAACTGAACACAGCATTTGAGGTGCAGCTTCACCAGAGCCAAGCACAGGGGGACTCACTGCCCTGGTCCTGCTGGTCACATCACTGCTGACACAAAGGAATACCTTTTTGGCACTGGGCTGCCAGGAGAGCAGCCCTAGTGCAGCTGTGATGGGAACACCAGTATGCATGGTCACACTGGGAGACCCCAAGGAAGGCACCTGCAAAATTCCCAAGCAGCTCCTGCTACACGACAGGACAAGAGCCTGTTCTTCCCTCTGCTCTGGAACCCTGGGTATGCACACACACACAGGTGCACACAGAGTTCAGGTGGGCAACACCAACCTTTTGGTCCTCTAATGCACACCTTGACACCATCCAAACATCAGAACTCCCTCTCACCACCTGCAGAGGTCTTGCAGGCTCTTCCTAATCCTAACACCATTTTGGGCTTGGCTTTGCTCCTTTAGCAACAACAGCAAGACACACACTGTGTAGCCTTCTATGAGATGCATCGTGCAGATTCGTGTTTGTTTTCATTGACAGTGCTGAGCTGGGGCATTTCACACCTCATGGATGAGAAACTGATGGTTTTTAAGAATTTTCTATTGCACTACAGGACCCAGGGCCAACTTTCTCCCTCTTTTTCTCTACTATGAACCCTGAAAGAAGGTAAGTCAGAAGAGTGACCCTGGATTTACATCTCTGATGGCAAGAACAACATGCCTGAAAGTGAAATTAAGCAACTTGTGCCATAAGGATAAAGAAGCTGCTCCTAAAAACTTCTCAATATAAAATGAATTTAGTTACAAAGCAGGAACTGATAAATCAGCAGGGAATTTTTTATGTAACAGAAAGCTTAAGAAATCACAGCACTCACACCTCCATTTCTTTGTGATTCTGTATCTTTTTCTTACTGTAAATCATTGCCACTGAGTTTAATAGGGGTTGCACAACATTGTAAGTATCTCTTAAGTAATATAATTGCTATTTGTGATGCCACTCATGCTTCAAAACTTTTTTTTACTGGAGGGGAAAACTTCCATTTTTCCCTCCAGTAAAAAAAAATTTGTAATATTTATAATGAAAACTAAAAAAGACCCCAAACCTGTCTGCAATGAAATTGAATTAAAGGGGAAGGCATTTTTATATGATCTCTGGCATATCAGTTGGGCATTTTGAACTGTTTTCAGATTCAGCACCATGTTGCTCTGGGACACTGGGCCTGTCAATCACAGCCGACCCAGAGCTGCTGCAGCAGGAGTGTTTCTCATTTCTTGTTTTTTAAATAAACCCTTATACTGCACCTTTACATTTCCAAAGTAGCATTTTGGCTCAGGAAAAATGCCACCTTGGGTAAGTGTGGGGTTCAGTGGAGATGGGCATGGAGGACTCCAGCCCAACACACAGCACACGGGGCTGCACATTCTTCCACCCTCTTTTTGCCCCTCTGCTGGGACCCCCCCGTGCCAGTGCCACGTGGGAGATGAGTTTGGGGAACCCAGGCTTTTGTGAAGTCAGTGAAGCCCCGTGGCACTGGCACCAAGGGCCATGAGAGAGGACAGTCACTCCTGCTGCTGCCATCCAGCATTTCACCAACCCCTTGCACCCCTCCCCACAGACTGAGGGTTGCACAGTTTATTCTGGGGCTGGTGTTTACAGATCAGCCAAAGACCAGGGGTGTCCCCTCTGGTGGCAGAGGAGCGAGAGAAGAGAAAGAGATACGGACTATTGGTCCACTTACATCATTGGGAATAGTAAGTTCATGGGAACTGGTTGGAGTAGTGGCATCCAGTCCTATTCAGGGGACAGAGGGAAAATGTTACGCCAGCTGTTTGCAAGAAGGGCAAGACACAACAAATGAAACTTTAAAGAAGGAAACATACAGAAAGGAGAGAAAAAAAAATAAAATAAAGGAGCAAAGAAAAATAGAGAACTGCTAGTGAAACAGAAAATAAATCAAAGGATGCAAAACTCAGAGGGCTGGGCTCATTTTTAAATGAGTCTTATTTTAATTAACCTTTAACCCACCAAAGCAACAAATGTCACATGAAATTCCACAGGGTCATCATAAAAAGCTTCTAGAAAATGAAGGGTTTCCTCTAAAAATAGTCTCTGAAGCTTGTTCTAAACACATCAATTGAGAAATTAATGGATGGCTGAAATTGGACCTGTCTACTAGGAATTCTAGAATATGGAAAAATAAAGGGGATGTCAAATGAACAATTAGCTGAACAAAATACATATTTATGAGAAATAACAAAAAAATAAAATAAGGACGAAGAAATTAACCTAAGAAAATCTGGAAATTATATATGGGATTAGTTGCTGAAGAAATGTTGGGAAGGGTAATTTTGGAAGGGAAATGGACAAAGTACTCTAAGCTGCATACATTTGTTTGTAAATTGGGTGGACAAAAGGAAAATGCTCAGGAAAAATGGAATTACTGCTCTAACACACAGTAACATTACAGAAACGTACATCTCACAAATATAACCAGGAAAAGATTAAGGAGCAGGATGTTAATGACAAGAATAAGGAAAATACAAAGCAAGGAAAGGCCATTTAGTATTACTTGTAGGTATTTTATCAGATACATCACAAAGAAACAAAAGTATGTTTTGATGTCATGAATCTTTCTCTTCTCTTTTCTTTGGTGTTTATTGTCTTATCTGTAAAGATATGCCAAAAATAGTAATTTCTAACTAGAATAGACAAAAAAAAAATTCTACAAAAAAGTGGCTCATTTGTTTACATTCAATTATGAATTGCATAAGCTTAGTTCACACTGAATATCAAATATTCAAGTTGCTCACAGAACTTTTGATGTATGTGATAAAATGTTATTTGCCATACAAAGCATGTACCAGTACAGATGCACTTCTGTTCTGTGAAGTTTTTAGATGCCAAGCATGTATATTGTGAAGCACAGTAAAAATGTTCATTTGCAAGCTTAAGTGACTTCTCACTCTTCAATCAAGAATTCAGCCTCAGCTTTATTAAGTATGGAGCAAATTTTAAGTCCTTAACTAAATTTTCATTGCCTTTTGTAGCTATATCTGTGTTATCTAGTAGGAAGTGAGGCACTTGTCCCAGCAGTGATGATTACAGATGCTCTCAAGACATTTGGCTGTACAAGAATTCAACTTTCAGCATGCCATAGTTTCTTTAATTGCTGTTTCTGTGCCATGAGTACAAACTGTTTTCCCATGTTTGCTTCTCTCTGATCCATGCCACCAAGGCATGGGCAAGAAGCATGGCCAAGCACTTCCCTCAGAACCAACTGGTACATACTGTATGGTCCACAATAACTTTGTGAGGACTGAACGGAAGAAACTCAGGGCTTTTAGCCAAGGGCACAAATGAAGCAGTTGTGATTAATAAAAGTAACAAACAAAGCACGTTTTAGTAATGATGAAAGGAACTGTAACACAGGTACGGGAGGGAAGAAGAGAGATTAATGTGTACAAACAGAAGGGTTGCTGGTCATTGACCACATTTATTATTAAAATGATGTAATGACCACGGGAAACAAAGCTGTTAAGAAGAAGGACATCCCCAGGGAGTCATGGGTACGTACCAGGGAAACCAGGGGTGGTCTGCCCAAGGGGAGTAAAGGGGGGATGCTGCATAGCCAACTGGTGAAGCTTGGTCAACTGCAGGGCAGGATGGGAAATTAGAACTAACCAATCAAATGGAATTATTTCAGAGCAGAGAAACCATCTTATGTGTTCTAAAACTGGATTAATTAAAATTATATTGAAAAATAAAAGGTTTAATCATTCTTTCTAATCTACCGTAGAGAAAAAAACAAAACCAAACTGGTTATAAATGACATCTCTACTGTTATTACATGTAATGGCTATTGTTAATATTAACTAATTACTGTAGAATTACATATTAAAAGAAATCAAATATATCACATGCAAAAAGACCAAGATAACTGTCATTTGTTCCTGGGCCATTGTACTTTCTAGCAATTATTACACAAGGTAAGAGATGCAGCTGGGCTAACACTTGGCTATACAGTGTGTTGGTCAGGAAAGGTGTCCTTAGGCCGTGTCTTTATAGCTAACTGTAGAAAGCAAATGCTGCCCAGAACAAATAAGAGGGAGAGGAACAAAAAGGGGGTAATTTACATGTGCTGGACTCACGTCTGGATGAGGGATGGCATACTGCCCCTGAATCGTGAATGCCTGGAAACAAGAAGCACAGTTAAGACATGAATTAGTCAGGTGGGACAAGCAGCATTCCTGTTCTCGTCAGAAAAAATTCCCATGGCCCCCCCAGCAAATGCCGCCTGCATTGCTTTCCACACTGAGTGAGGTTTAATTGTCTTGTGCTGCTTGATAACCCTTGGCACGGTACAGAGAGGTCTCTGTCAGGCTGCCATGTTCCCCTTGCAAGCAGAGAACGCCAAGTGCTGCTGCCCGAGCTCTGATGATCTCAGCCCTCAGGACCTCTCTTCAGTCCAGCTCTGTCTGCCTGGAGCAGAGCTGAGGACAAAAAACGGGTCAAGCAGCACAGGGGGTGGCCAGTGACACCAATGCACCTAGGGACATGTTGATGCCACAGCAGCAAGAGGCACAGTGCCGAGCGGACAGACCCGCTCAGGGGATGCCTGGCTCTGTCCTCCAGCTCCTGACTGCCACGTGTGAGCAGGGCCATGTGCCAGCCAGCTCTGAGCCACCTTGTCTGGCTGCTGACAGCCATAGATGCCAAGTGCCAGCAACAGCGTGCCCTGGGGCACCTCATGGAGTTCATGCCCAGGCTGCTGTGCCAGTGGGCACCTGAGCACGTGTGCTGATGGCAGCCTGTCCTGCAGTGCCTGGGCACAGGGCCAGCAGGCCAGTTTGGAGACAGGAGCATCATGGAGGCATGGTGGGTGGTCATCTTCCAAAACAAGCCAAATATCCTCCCTCCAAATGCACCACAGGAGCAGTGCAAGGGATGCAGTTTCTGGCATCATTTCAGGCAGCACTGGGGTGAGGTGTGGGGACAAAAAAGCACGAGTGAGGAGTGATATGGTGGCATGCCTGGCACCCATTAGCACAGCCCTTTGTCTCTCCTGCTGGTCCTGTTCAACTCTCTGCAGAGGCCTACAAAAACAAACTGCAGAGAATTTATGATTTTCTATTACGTATGAAAGGAATGGCATGTCAGAAAAATGTTAATGTGCTTGTGCTTAGACAGGCAGGAAAGCAGAAGGACAAATTATAACATAAATATTTGTAGTGGGAGAATTATCAACAGGAACAGAGCTGATTAGCTTAGTTTGCAAAATGTTTATTTGACAAAAGGCCTCTTAGAAAGTAATGAATCCTCTGTAAGTGATAAAACAATTCATTTAATGGAGTTCGGATATTAAAACCTTTAATGTCTCAACTGCATGATGCACATTTCTGCAGCAGAATTCCCCTTCTGGAGAAGAAACATTTAATTTAGTTTTTAAATTAGTTATAAAGCCAGGCCATAATCTGGCAAACATTATGCACATGAGTGGTTTTCAGGGAGAAGTGTGTATAGCAGGCTCTATGGGAGGTCCACGGGCAAACATGCATGTGCATCTACAGGGAATGGGCACCACTGATGGGTTATGTATCACAAGAAAAGGTTCCAGTCCACAAAAACAAGTGATCACTGCCATCAGTGGGTCTAAAGGAAACATATGCAAGTGAAACTTGTTTAACTGTTTCACCAAATGAGGACAACCTGAGCTGGGGGGGGACTGTGCTCAGCCAAGCACAGCAGCAGCTTCAGGGAGGTTACAGCTGGGCCCATGAGCAAACAGGGGTTTGGAGCCCATCCTTTGGTGTCTGAGCATCTGTGCTGGATCACAACTGTCTTTTCTGATCTCAGCTGTACTTCAAAGCCAGCTGAGAGAACATCTTTTACATGCCTGTTTTCCAAGCAGTGGTCTGCAAACCAGCAAGAACCCATCACAAAAAAGTCACCAGAAAACCTAACAGAAGTCACGCCTTCCCTCATCATTCTGCTCCCTCATACTCCCATAGGAGGAAGCCAACAAATGGGAGAAGTAACAAAACAATGAACATTCAGTGCTCAGACCAGGTTTACTTGGTTGCTTGGTAGCCCATGAAAATCATCAAACCAGAAGGAACAAGATGGGTCTTGAATTTTCTTCCCCGGTAAAAAAAAAAAAAAGAAAAAAAAAAAGGAGAAAAAAAAAAAGGAGAAAAAAAATTTTAATTTCTTAGTCTGACAAAAGGTCATTTGACTGATTTAGCTTGAGAAAATTGTCTGTCTGTTTTACCCCTTGTCAGGGGAACCATGTGTTTTTGGGGCTGAAGGCTGAGGCTTGCTAAGCTCAAGCCTGATTAGAGGCTACTGAGACATCTGTCATGTAATGTTCCACTGAGCACATGGGCTATGGATCTGCTTCCATCAAAGTCAAGGGCAACCTCCCTACTGACGTAAGTGACAGCAGGGATGACCTGGTCTGCAGATTTTCCTCAATTTAGACCATCATACTGGTAAGAGACAAAGCAAAGCTGCACACTCTGAGTACCCATTTAAACACCAATGTAGTGCACGGGGTAGAAATTTCCAATTTAACCATTGCACATGCTAAATAACAGTAAGGGCAGAGCAGGGCAGTGTTCAGTTTCCTTTTAGTTTTGTTATGCAATGCAGTATCAGAGAAGCACAAGAGAATTAAAAGCAATACTTAGAGTGGAAGAATCCCAACTTGTTAAGGAAAACTAGAGATTACATTTTGCTAATGTTACTTATTTTACAAAGTGTTAAACAAACAAAATCCTTTCAAGATTGCCATGGTGTAATTTAGAATAGAAAAATAACTTCTGAGAGCTTAGCTGAAAGGTTGAATGGAACTAACAGTGCTAATAAAATTTCATTTTTGGTATTAATTTTCCACTTAAGAAACCTGTTTAAAGTGTCTTTCCATACTGGTGTCCAAACACACCTTAAGCATTTTCTTAAAAATTCTGCTTAGTCAGAGCACACAGAAATTCAAAACACACAGAAGGTGTCTGCCTGTTACACTCTTTCTCGTATCAACAAGGTTGCATTAGAAAAGTGAGAACACTTTCTTAACTGATAAAACTGAAGATGACAAGAGCTATTAGACCTGAAAATAGGATACTTTCAATTATTTATACAATCTGCTCAGCACCCTCTAGCAACAGTTTCAATGCTTTTGAGTAATCATATACAGTCTTTGAAGGCAGTGGCAATTACAACACTGGTAGAATGGGCTGCTGCACATACATACACGCACATATTTCTTATAGGAAAGCACTGCAGTGTAAACTTACATATATGGAGTAAATGATTCTGAACTTTCAGTCATAGACCAGTTTCTGGCACATTATTTTACATTTGAATTCAGCTTTGGTCACTGTGGAAGTAGATTTCTTATTTTGATGACAACAAGTAACAGTAGTAGGCTCAAGCATGATGCAAGCTACTAAATCCAGATTATGAAAATCTGGATACATCAGAACAAATCATTACAGAGTAGAAAGCAAAACTCAGAGACAAAAAAAATCAGAGACAGTTCATGACAAGGGCTGTCAGAAACATTTTGGCATATACTTGGGAGGTGCAGGAGCTTCCTTATACACCAGCAGATTGTGGTGGCATGGGTCATCACACCAACAATGCCAGCAGCACCTTGGGCACTCAGCCCCACCAGGAACTCCATATCCATCTTCTCATACGACCCTCAAAATTGCCGGAGGTGGGACACAGTCTGTGTCATCAGCCCACACCCTGTGACTTTGGATGGGCTGATGGGGTGGGAGGGGGGACCTGCCTGCAGATGTTCTACCCTGCTGGTAATTGGGTAATTGCTTAAACAGAGACCTTGCCATCACCTTGGGGAAAAGATTTGGTTGGGTAGGGGTGCCTTACTGCCAGAGAGAATTTACATATGTGAATCCTTCCTGAGTAGGGAGATGTCTGCCTTTAGGCTGGGTTTATAGGGTCGATTTCCCCTCGAGTTAGGCAGGGCTTGCAGCATCTCACTCCTCCACCACTGCTCGAAGTTTGGTGGCTACACAGGTCCCCTTGTAACCCTCCCATGGTGTTTTTAGGGTATTTATCAGCTCTCTTCCTTCCTCGCTCTTCAGTGAAAGCTGCATTCCCCCTGCAATGGATGATGGCAGAGCATTCCTGCTACGCTTCTGTCACACGCTGCAGACCCATTTCAGACATTACTAAAAGACATAGAAGAACCAATTGCATGTGGGTTTTTAAAGGCAGATGAGAACCCTGACTGATACAGCTTAAGGTGAAGGGGGAATCATCAAAACTTCCTCACATAAAAAAGAAACAGCAATGCTGTTCTTGTGTTATCAATCAGGCTGTTCCACACCATGGCTGGGAAGGTCTACACTTACATCACTTGCGTGTAAGTAATTCCAGCCACCTCGGAATTCCATTGCTACTTGGTCCTGAGGGATTACAAGCAGTGGAAATTATGTGTGTAAATCCTTACTGCAAAACGCACTATTTGGTCCCAAAAAGTATGAAAACTATGAGAGAAAAATTACACTTTTCATTAGTAAAAATGTCCTGCTATTTCATCCTCTCTGAAAATTGACAAAACTGCTTATACTGCTAGTGAAGCTGCAAGTTAAGGAAAAGAAAACAACCCAACCACTACAATAAGCAGGGCTGCTCTACTCAATGAGCTCCTGATTTGGGACACCTCTCAATCTGCAGAAGGGCAGATTTAATTACAGAAGTTGATGTTAAATTCACTGTAATTAATTACTTAATTACAGAAGTTAATGTTAAATCTTGGTAAAATACCAGATGGTCACGATTTTGTGTAAAGTTTGCAATGCAGTGCTCTCCTGTCCTGCAAACTGTAAGCACACAGTAGACAAAGCACATCAATACTATACCAGGCAAGAAAGAGTAAAAGTTGAAAACTAACAGGCGCTGGCTGAGGCTGGGCCAGGACGGTGTGGTTTCCAGCTGAAGCCAAAATGGTGTCTGCTCTTACCTGGCCACCTGCAAAAATGATAGGTGCAGAGGCAGGTTTGGGACGGTAGGGGATGGTGGCACCTTTGGGTGGGGACTGCAGACAAAAACACAAAGCAGTCAAAATGCAGAATGAAGCAGAGCTTGTATTAAAAAGACGTCTCTTTTTAAAAATATTGGTCACCTGAGACAACCAAGGCATGCAGATAACCCAGCCTAGCCCACCCTGTCCTCCACCCCATCAGATCAAAAGCACACTAGAGGCCTCCTGTCTGGGCTTCAAAGGAAGAGCTGAGGACCTGAGTGCATGGCCAAAACAGGCAATGGTGACACCTGTGGTTTCATTACTGCCACTGTCAGATGAAGCTAGGAAGCTCCATTAAGCATGTTATGGCATTTCAGGAAACATGGGCACAGTTTTGAAAAAGTTCAATAGTTTGGAAATCATGGGCATTTTCAGCAAGGGTTAAAATGCCCAGATTTCCAGATTTTTTATAAATTTATTTTGTGTATCATTTAATCTAACGGCTAAAAAACTGCCATAAAAACGAAGCTTACTGGTCTTATGCGATGACCTGACCCTAAGGAAGCAAAAGATCCTGGGTGGTCAGAACTATTTCTATTTTAAACAAGACCTGAATGTTTTCTGTCCTATTCTGTATCAAAATAAAATGTGTTTCTTTCAGAATGACTGCAGGTCCCTGCCGGACCTGGTTGTTGTTCAACAACGTCATGACAGCCTTTGACTGCTAAACCTTGCTGCGAGAGGCTCTCAAACACCAGGAAAAGCAGAGTTTACAGAGCCTCTGGAAATCCGTGGCAAAAAAAAAACAGGCAGCGCCCCAGGGGAACCCATGGCAACTGACAATTATTAATCATGTGTTTGAGCATCTCCTGAGCGAGAAGGGACGCTGGGTGCCCACTTACTTCCAGCATCACCACGCAGATCTGCTTCACACACTGGATGATGGCATCGGGAGTGCCGGATATGGTCACTGCGCGCTCCGTCGAGTTGGGCAGCATGTCCCCTGCCACCTGCACCTGGGCTCCTGTGGACTTCAGCAGAGACACAGCAAAGACACTGTCACTGCCGTGCAGGCAATGGCACCTCTGCAGTCATGCACTGGTACAATGGAGGGGCTGCACCCCTAAACTTTTTGTCTTTTCTTTGCTGCACATGTGGAAACTCCTACTCCGGACATGGATTTGGCTGTTCAAGCCAGTTTGCCAACATTATCACCCTAGGAGGTTAGTGAATCAAACTGCAACCTGAACTTCAGGAGAAGAATTTTAACTCTCTCAAAGACAGACAGTTGCAATGCTGACTAAAAAGTGAAAAGGGTGAAATGAAGTACTCTTCAATAATAAAAAAATAAAAAGAAAAAAACCCTAATAATTGAACAAGCTCGGCTAATCAAAAGAGCCACTCTTTAATCTACTGATAAATGGCTCTTTAATCTACTGATGGCTGACTTGTGTCTCTGTTGAAATTCGGGGCTTCCTTATGCTGTGTGGTACAGAAGCACTTCTAAATCATAATTACTGTTGATTAAATATATGCATATCATCAGCTTTTAGCTCATTAATGAACCCAAGGAAGTAATGAGCCACTTTTGGGAGTTTTTTGCTCTGTTTTTTAAAATTGATCTTGGCACTAGTGTGTCTTAGTTAAAAAAACAAAACCAAACAAAACAAAGGGGAGAAGAAAATACAGGAGGCCCAAACAACCCTTGACATTATTACACAAACATAGAAGACCTTTTCAGTCAATAGAGAAAAACCCAGGCGTTTGATGTTGACTAAGCTCTTCAACATACTACACAAAAGATTTATTCCTGACTGTTATTGCAATGCAGTATTTGGGCTTTAAAATACAAGTATTTTCAGTAGCCATTGACTTTGTATCAGTCAGCAAGGAGTTAATTTGTTTTCCTGATAGTTATACACAACACGTGTTCTCCTTCTTTCCAAAGACTGATTAATGTACTGATTTCATCTTCTGTTCACTAGTGCTGTTTAAGGCCAAAGTATGAATTCCATGCCTTATAACAGAATTCAGAATTTCACTGTAAAATCCCTTGTGCTTTTGTTTTCTTTTTTTTTTACAATCTTATCTCAAAAACAGTACTGCAGCCCTACATGTTGTTCCTGGGTGCATGACTGAACACAAAAGATCCCTCCTCTTGCAACTGCTCGGTGTGTTGTGTGATGATCAAATTAGACCACATCTTGGGCTGGCTGCTCCTTGATTTCCCCCTCTTTCCTGGTATTTGCTTTTTAATGTACATTCCTGCGTATCTGTACATCCAGCACAAAAGACTGCCAAATACCAGAGTCATTTATGCATTTACTCCCAGTGCTAATCTTGTTTATTCTCTGACTTTGGTCATATATCAGTGGCAAGAAACAAGTAATATTTTGGCCATTACCCTTATGCTTAGGAAGATGTGCAGTGTGATTTCTTGCTACATTAGCCGTATCAAAACACCTATTTGGCCAAACACTATCATTTTACTTCCTTGTACCAGACTACAGGCAATTGCTTGTGAAACTATGCTCACCAGGATAATCACTCCAGTCACTTCATTTAACCACCAGACCAATCTCACCTTTAAAAACCTATGTCCTGAGCACATTCCCACAGTGCTCTGAGTGAAGTTACCAGTATTTAATATAAATCCAAAGTATGGACAGCTGCAAAACCTAGAGGTAAATAATCACTAGGACATAGTTCACACTCATGCTTGGTTCTATTATAACACAACTAAGAAACCAACTTAAAAGCTCCATAAAACCACCTGTCTTGAAACCACATTTTAGATTAAAAATAATGGAGTTTTAACTTTGTAGAGCCTGTCAAAAGCCTTTTGTTTTGACACATGCAAATTAAAAAAATGGATCAACATGTTATCTTAGTATTAAAAATTTCCTCCCATGTTGGAATGAATTCAAATTTAGAAGGAATATCATAATTTCCTCCAGAATAACAATCCATTTTTCTGAAATGTCCTATTCATATTTTCTCTATGTAACTGAGCATGTACCTGATTTTCTTGTATGTGTGATTACAAACACCAGGGCTATATTGTTACAGTCATGCATGAAAGAGTTAAAACACTTACTGTGTTTTTTGCATTTTTTGGTTAGACAAAAAAGTGGCTCCTAGCACACTGAATGAATACCTCTAACTGAAGTCTGGACTAAAAATAAATTCTGCATGTGTTTGAAATGCATCAAATCAGGTCACCTGTGGCCCAGGGACATTAAGGAGAAACAGGGAAGTAGCATGAAAATCACACTTTTCTAGAAAGTAGAACTACTAGCCTGGAATCCCCAGTGCTGCTTGGGCTTTTCTCTGACTGTGAGGATGGTAACTAATTTGGAAATGGCTGCAACTCTTTGACGTGGGGTCCCCTGAGTATTGCTGGGCAGAGGTCTGTGCTGGAAGAGAAACTTGAAGAGCCATTTGTCACTGTTGCTTTGCTTAACTGTGCATGAAAGACTTCATACATTGTAAAGCTATTTCTCTATTTCACAAGACGTCTTTAGTGTCAAGGAAAGTACAAGCCCAGCTGTGCTGGACCCCCTGCTTCTCCCAGAGCAAGGCTTTTCCAGGTTTCTCAGCAGACACGTGAGTGATCAGTGAAGTGCAGTGTGTGATGCTGGCAGGGCACACTGCAGTAGGATGCTGAGCTAGCCAATGTCCCCAGCACACATCCCAAGACTTACCTCCCTGATTTCTTTGATTTTGGACCCTCCTTTTCCTATAAGGGATCCACACTGACTTGCTGGGACGACGAGCCGCAGTGTTACGGGCGGTTTGCTTGTCACCGAGCTGTTTGTCATCGAAGCGTTTATGTCCTGTAATCACAGTGTCAGCAAGCATTAGCGGGGGATTTGTCACTCCTGGTGAGCACTGAGGGGCTCAGAGCAAATGCCCAGGCTGTCTGTGACACCTGAGGAGTGTGCAACCAGCTGTGGCTGGTCTTTGTGGTAAGGAAAGCCCAGCACAGCTCTGCCAGTGATACACTGTAAGCATGAAGCTTGTACCAGAGGAACCCTTTGGATGTCTGGCCTTGCAAGATCCGTGCTGTGGGACCAGAGGGCAGGACTAGGAGGGAGAGGCAGTGTCTGCCATTAGATCAGCCAAAACAGGTGGAAAAGGCAAAGAGGCTTTTGGATTCACAGGCTTCCAAAACCTGTTTCAGTCCGTTTTGGTCTCTTTTTCACCACCTCAGTTAGAAAATTTACACTGTGTAATATATCTCTACATTTCACATGTCTCTTCCCAGATTTGATTCAAAGGAAAACAGTAAAAAAGGGAACGACAAAGAACATGTGAATAATCTGAAGCAGAGAAAATCAGATGATTTTGATAAGTCTTCTGCCGCCCTCTAGATTTAATTTCTCTTTTGTAGCAGGTCCCTAAATATTTGTAGCACTAGACAATTCCTAAAATCTTTTCCCTCGTGGTTATGTAAGCAGAGTACAGAAAGCTCAGCAGAACTGTAATTGCCTGTATCCAGGTAATGTAACATACATCCGTGTATCCCACTATCCAATGAGACTACATTACACACTCCCATAAGCACTTCAATACACTACTTCTTGCAAGGTTTAAATCGTCCTAAATATATTTTGGTTATTCAAAATCTTGTAGGCAAGACAAAACAATCCCTCTAAAGACTTCATCACAGAGGAAAATATAAAGCTTATCTTCCCACTGATCAGTGGCATACTTTGAGGGAACTTAGGATGAGAAAATAAAAAGCCACAAGCTGCACTGCAGTTGATCAACAACTCATGAGAATCTCAGAGTGTTTTGGTAACACTAGCTATGAGCTGAGAAGACTCATCTGTGAGGTGGCATGGCACAGCTTTTATGTGTTCAACTCTCCACAGGAATGTTACCAAAAGATTAGGACAGGAATGAGAAAACATGCATTTCCTATTGAATCATTTATGGTGCAACAAGAGCTCCAGCAGACATAACTGATGTGATTTCTTATGCTTATAAAGACTATCACTTAAAAAAAAACAAACCGAACACGTGCCTATATTGTGCAATCAGGGCCCCAAATTATAAAAAACCAAAAACCAACCAGCAACAAAACTATTCAGCCCTTCAAGCAACTCTGCACATCTCACTGAACCAGTGTTGGAGCCTGGTGACACCAGCACTGATTCCTACAGTACCTCCCCAATTGTGATGGCAGCATTCTTCCGTCCAAGAAAAGGCTTGGTATGACCTTAATTAGCTTAAAAGAGAAGAAAATAAAATCTCAAATGGAACAAGGCATTGCTGCATGTGACAAGACAGCTACCAAATCATTCCTCTGCCAGCCAGTAGTAACCCACATTCTGTTTAGTGGCTGTGTCAGTGAGAGACTGCAATCCAAAATAAAGCCAGAGGGATAACAGAATTTTGCAGTACCCATGTATCTGAGATAAAGTTATGCCAATTTTTCAGCTGGAAGATGCCATCTCACTGTATCATGTTTGTGTCAGGTGGAGGCACATGTAGCTGAATAATCCTCTTCAACCACCCAGCACAAAACTTGTCTCCTGCTTCCATATCACATGCAGCCTGGCCTCAAGGCCTTCACAGAACTCTCTGCCTTCAAAAGCACTTTGTAGGAAATGGATGCCACTGTTCTCTTTGTTTTGCCCTCATCATTTAAGAAGAGCAAAATCTAAATATGGGAGCTCAGCAGCATGGAGTGCATACAGGAATTATTCCAGCTTAAAAACATGACAAAGGAGAAATAAGCAGAAAAAAATCCCCTTCAGAACTGCAGGCTTCTTGAGTAGGAACAGCTGGAGACTTTCTCACAGAGCAGTCATCTCTCAAACTGGGAGATTCCTATTTAGTCAATGTCTAACTTTTTGTGGCACTGCATCCGCTTCTTCAGGGCTCTGGCAGACACTACAGCTGGACCTTGTGTGGCTTTCTCCCTGCTTGGTGACAGACAAGACAGGCTAACGGGGAGCCTGGAAGTGCTGAAGAGCCAGCAGCACCCCCAGCTCTGGGCATCCCAGGGTCATGGCACATATGGCTTCCCAAGACAAGCTAACTTGGAGCTCAGAAATCTACCAAACCTCCAAGGAAAAGAAAAAAACAAACAAAAAAAAACCCCAAATTCTTCTTCTCTGGTTTCAAAGGAAATATTGAACTGTCCAATTTTCACAGCAAGGAGGATTCTGTGAGGTGGCCCCTCATTTGGAAATGACCACCAAAGGACTGACCACAGTTGTACTGGCAAGAACTAATGTTTGTCAGAAAGGCATTGCCCTGATTGCTTTTACCACCTTCCTTTTCCCCTTCTTCCTAGAGCTGAGCAAGTTCTTCATAGATGTTTACAGAGGAAGAAGGATTCCAAAACCCCTTTTCTTATTTATCTGGAGAAGGTCTGACTACTGAGCTGTGCTTGCTGGTTATTCCAGTGCTTAAGTACCATGTGCTTTCAGAGGATTACGCAGACTTACAAGCAAAGCTAGAGTTGCTCTACTCACTAGTGAAGTTACAGCTGCATTTCTTGGGTCTCAGTCTCCGGTCCAAAAATGACTGTGCTAAAATGTCCCCTCTTGCAATTCCAGTGGTCTGCCTGGGTTAGTGTCATCTTCTAACAACTCTCTTTCTCCTTTGCACTGAACACTTTAGGTATTTATGTAAATACCTGCTTAGCTTGTAAATTCATCATAAGACTGCTAGAAAAGCAACTTCCATTAGGAAGGCTGTCAAAGCAGAGTTATATAAGGCTACAGAGCAACCACAAGACAAACACAATCTTTCTCATTTTTCTGTCTATCTGACACATTTTTAAATTCTTACTAACATTAGAAAAGCATTCTAGGACTTCCTAGACCTGCTTATCTCCACGTATACAGCTGTAGGGTGGAAATTAAGGGTCCAAGGTCTTTATGTGGGCATGCATAACCAACACCAAAAAATCCCTCAAAGCAGCAGTCTTATACATGCATCTTTTTTCTTCTGTTTCAACATAGCTGCAATAACCTGAGCTGGACTAAATTTTTTAAATGGCTGAAGAAATCACCAGCAAAAAGATATGCAAGAAAAACAGCACTTGGCAGCTAGCTAATTTGTAATTTTTAGAACAGCACTTTATTTTGCCTCCAGAGCGTTACAGTTACCTCATTTTATCGGCAGGAAGATTTATAGGAAACCTAACTGATTATATATATCGTGTATTATATATACAATATATATTACCTATACACATTTCTTCACTTCTTTGAAATATATCACAAACCAATTATGTTAAAACTAAATACAGATATTTCAGAGCTGTACTTGATCTGCAGGGAATGCCAATACTCCTTTGCTAATGCTCACACAAAGAGCTCAGGCTACCCTCTAAAACCTGCAAATGCAAATAAGTGCAAAATCCAGCCAGATGCCTGAATTTCAGGCATATTTCTTTGCATATTACTTCCTACAGCACTTTCAAAGACTACGTCGTGTTGGGTGGTGAGCTGGGGATCTGATGCTGTGCAGTGTTTGATGTTTGTATGAAAAATGCAGCATTATTTCCACCGAGCACTCATTTTGGTGGGAACTGGCAGGGATTATCTGTGCTAATGATTCTCTCAACATTTTACAGGATGAGGAACATGTTTTTCCTGTAGCGAGCAGAGACACTGTTCTCTCCAGGATTCTCTGGACTGGAGGGTATGGCACAGTACACCAAGCTGCCTCTTAAACTAGAAGAAACAGGGAAACATTGGTCCATAACGGGTAGGAGATAAAGGGGACAAAGAGATGACAAAAAGAGGTTTTGAAATTGGGTTAGACAGGATTACTTGTGTGGTTCTGCAGGCTTAAACCTCAAAATCATTATAATTTCATTAATAACTAGCAACACCCCCCCCACCTCCCCCAGCATTCTTGTGAAATGTGCCATGCCACAAAACTAAGACATTTTATCAACATACTGAGTACCATACTGAATCAACATACTGGAATATCACACAGAACGATCTGAAAACCCATGAAGGATGGAAGAAATATAAATGGGATTAACACTTGCAGTATTAAAAAAACCAGTCATTTGTCTGGAGCCCGACAGGAATGTTTGCCAAGACTGCAGAGGTGAAAACACCTGAGCAAGACCTAGGGACAGGCAAAGCATGGGTATGTGCAAAGCATTACACTATAGTAGGAGGTGAGGCATTTTCAGCAGTGGCAGGGATATGACAGTGTGATAAGTAGGACAGGGGACTGTTAATGCCATTAAATAAGCCTTCATGGAACTTCATTTGCAACCTGTCCACAATTAACTCAGACGTTTAACATAAAATGTAATCAGAAAAAGGTGGAAAGGGACTACTAGAGTCATGAGAGGGGTGGGGAATGCATCCTCTGAAAGACTGTGCTTGGATCACTCTCTCTGGCAAAAGCAAGGGTATGTGGAGATAAAATCAGTTTCTAAATATATATCTAGAAATGGAATCCTCAGGGATGGAAAGGCAAGAATTATCTAAACTAATGGCCAGTGCTGGCATAGAAACAAAGCTGCATGAACTGTTCATGAATAAATTCAGGTGAGCAGCAAAAAGAAGGTGTCTAATTATCAGAGACCTGAAGTTGTGGACCCAGTATCAGGAAACAGAAAAAAATCTAACTAGTTTTTGATCATGCTGTGAAGTTGCAAGTTCAAGACATACAGTTGATTCTAGAAGACAACTGCATCTGGTGACTTATAAGCTCTCTTCTAGATGTGTTGCTGTAAACTTGAACAATTGCCATGTGTAAATAAAGGCACATGTTGACAAATGTCATCAATTTCACCACCTCCCTGTGCTGTGGGGAGATGTGAAGACTAACCTTGCTGATTTGGAGACAGAAAATCTCTGAAGAAAGGAATTAACATCCCTCTAGTTGAATCCATTCTGGAGAGACCCTGCCCTTTGCTTCTGCTGCAGGTGACTCAGTCTACCTGTCTGCAAGCTTCTCCATTGGGAGAAGGTGAACTGCTTCCTGCAGGGGCATCTGCTTCTCCAGAGAGGACAGGAGAGTTGCCTGGACTAGACACACCATTTTCAAAAGTAGAGAGAGTTAAATCCTCTCTAGAGTGACCAGGAAGCTAAATCCTCTCCAGGGTTCATGTTCTGTACTCTGCTGCCTTTTCTGCAAGGTTCTCCATTAAAATGGTGACTGTATCTAACTGTAGCTGGTCCATGAAGCTGAAGGAAATCTCAGCAATTTAGATACATATCTCCACAGAACACTTAGTCTACAGTGAATTGAGCTCCTGCCTTACTTACTCTGAGTGCTTTTACTTTAATTGGTTTTAAAAGACAAGGCTTAAATGTGTTAATTGGTAATCATATAGTTTGCTTTTAAAATAAAAAAAAATTCTATTTAAATGAGTTATATATTCATTTTGACATACATAACGTTTACATCAATACCAACTGGATTCATACAAAAACAGAGTTAAAAGTTAGGCAATTATTCTTTTCAAATCAAACCCACAATGGGAATAGAATTTTTCCAAGACATTTTTCCTACTATTAGTGCACATTACTAGAAGCAATTGCTTTTCCCTGAAGCCTCCAAAAAGCAAAAGAAATGATCAAACATCTTGTAAATTGACCTATTATTTTTATTCAGCGTTGCTGCCAAAAGCATTTATAAAAATATAACCACTTTCATTGCTATTAAATAGAATATTAAACAAATCGTATTTAACATTAAAGCAAACATGAGAAAATTCAAACAGTGTTTGTATTTCAACTTGAAGAGAGAAAAAAAAAATATTTGCTTACCTCTTCAAATTTTAGTGCAATCATAGAAAAAGCTTTAAAAATTGCATCTGTTGGGCCTGTTATTGTCACAATTCTCTCTGGACAAGTGCCTTCTGAAATATTGATTCGAGCACCACTCTGTCAAAAGGAACAAGTATTTTTCAAAGTTATACTTCCCAAGGACCAAACTAAGGAGGATTAGGGATACAGTTTGACAAGGAATACCTTGAGGCATCTAATTCCCTCCCCTACAACTGCAGCCCCAACATCATGTAATTTCAGCATAAACTGATCACATTCCAAAAATTAATGTAACTGCGGGAAGCCGGATTCTGTCTGGGTAAGCACTTATGCAGCCTTCTTTGCAGTATGCAAATAGCACCTCTGTAACTCTAAGTTGCAAATAATTGCATAACCAAGTCTTTTCCCTTCCTTCTTGCAGGATTAACCTTAGGCAGGACTGGAGCTGCAGAATTAAGGAGAAGTTGGTTGTCCCCAGGGAGCACCAGCATTTCCCAGGCACGATGCACCTCTCTGGTTTGAAGTGCCAAAGCTGAGGCTTGGCCTCTCTGCCTCTACTGGGGCCTTGCTTTGCACTGTGGAGCAGGCTCCTTGTAGATGTGCCTCATGTGAAGGCAGCCAGTCAATATGCACTGAGCAGTCCTTTAGAGGAGTAGTGGTAGGACAGGAAACACCAACAGTACTGTGTCCACAGGGCAAGGAGCCTGTTGGATGGAGTTAGAAAACCAGAAGTTTCGTAGAGAAGCCAGGCTGGCTCTCAAGTATATTTGGTCCTCTTCTATGCCACTGTGGCAGTGCAGAGAAAACGTCTCAGCCTGGGGGTTTTACATATTTAGAAATCTATATATATTTTCATATATATTTAAGAGGATCTTTAGTGTAGGTAATGATGAAATTTAGTTCAGGTAAGAGCCACTCCGTGTGTTCTCTGTGGTTTCAGTCCTGGAAATGTGTTAATGCAGCCTAACAAGTCTCAGGAGCCTCAACTCACCACAGGCACTGACCTTCTTGGGGATCAGGGCCTGAAGCAAATGTGAGACAACCTGGGTTAGTTTGGCCTTTTGCCTGCAGGGTCACCACACAGCTGCTGATGTGCTGTGTCCCAGCCCTTATCCACACCATGCTGCTGCTCTACTGCAAGAGACACTGTTTCCCCATATGACAGCAGCCCAACACAACATGAGAAAAACTAAGGCTCAACACTACTGATAGAAAAAATTTCCTGCCACAGACCTGGGCACAGAACTGAGGTTCTATACTTTTTTAAAGCTTGAAGTTGTCTCTGACATTTCCCCAATGACAGATTTTTTTTTGACATTTCCCCAAAGACAGAGCTACATTTCACACCATAAAGATGGTGTGCACCCTGCCACATCGGCCAGGGAAGTCAAAATACCAGTTGCATTTTTCTTTTAAAGAAGTACTGAATAAGGCAGTCATTTAAAGAGGGACCAAGTTATCATCATGTGGAGATACAGTCTCTTAGTCCTGTGCTGATATAAAAATGCATAAAATTCCATTATTTAAAAAAAAAAACAACCAAAAATAAAGTGTCTTCTGACCACATATACATGACAGTGGGGCTCCAGGATTGAAGAATAACATTTGATATTTATCTTGAAAGACAGACCAGGGATCATAGGTATTCTCTAAGATGTTCTACTCAGAAGTCAGGAGCATTCTCCAATTATGGCTTCCCTTCTGTGCATAAAATTTATATACAAAGATACCTGCTCATGATCACAATTAATAATTAAACTAAAATGTGTTTAATCATCTGTTAAGTTTACCTAGTACACTGGAAACATTTTTTCTTACCTTTTTTTCTTTAAGTCTTAGCAAGTGTGTGAAAATGGGTGAAAACCTCATCAAAAAAGGAGCTCATAACTCAGTCAGCCTGACAATGAAATCCCTATTGTGTATATTAAAAGATGGATGTCTGCAATTTTCTTTACTAAAATACTTTGACATTTCCCTGCCACAGACCTTCTGTCAGAGTAGAAAACAAAGCAGTTGACACAATAATGTACTGCAGCCTTATTAGAGCCAAACTGACTTTTCTTGAGGCATCCTCTATACACTCCACTCCTAAAGTTCTAAACAGTAGGATTTTTGACTCTTACTTTTAGCAGTTGCTTCAAAGCAGAAAAAATACATGGATCTCCAGGTAGGATGTGCTGCCTTGCAGGACCAGTGTGGGTCTGTAGCTTCCACCTGAGCACACTTCTCTGAACATAGCACAGCTTGCTCTGTGGCAGGGAAAGAAGCCTGCACACACTGTGGAGGCTGAGGTCTAAGCAGTGCCCTGTTTTAATCCTTTTGTGCCTTCAGCCTTTTCAAATGATGCAAATGGCAGGTCTGCAGGTCTACCCTGCCCACATCCTACTCACAGCTGCAAAGTGAGGAAAAGCTAAGGCTTTGCCAAGACATGGCAGAGAAATGCTCTGGCTTATACACATCTGGCTCCAGCTCTGCTGAAGCTTGTGTCTGCCCTCAAACTTGACATGCATCAGTCTAACGATTGGTTTCAGATTTTTGGAAACTCGACCAGGAGGCCAAGCCATGTGCAGGCCTGATGCTGGTATGTTAATGAAAGATACAGTGGGCCTGATGCACAGAACCATGCTGTGAGCTGTTCCCGAGATAAGGCAGCAGCAGGCGCAGTGCTATGGGAATGAAAGACTCCAGACTGCTGCACTGATAAGGAGGTTACATTGTTGTTAATGTTTAATTTAGGCCAGCATATTTATACCCCACAGCTTGCAAAGAACGGGGATGTTAAACGATCTGCCCACTTGATGGCAGCATCGGTCTGCACATGCTGAACTCACTGTTCTCTGAGCTAGAAAGGAAAGCAAGTGAAGACATCAAAGCTTGTCTTACCTCCTCCCTCATCTTCTTCACTGTCTCACCTTTCTGTTAAAGAAACATAAAAAAACCCGTTAGCCTGGGCTAAGAAAAGAGAACTGATATACAATAGTTTGACACGAATATAAATAAAGTTATTTTCTGACCTTTCCGATAATGCTTCCAACCTCCTGGAACAGAAAAAAAAGAGACACCGTGAATGATACGATTTGTTACAGAAGAGCATTTGTGCTGTTCCTAAGCTATTTCACTATCATTTATTTCAAAGCTTCAGTGTGAAGCATAGCTCCCTTCCATTGTTGCTGTATACAAATATGCCATGTTAGATACAAAGGGATGGACTAAAAATGCAGCTTTGCAGCCAACTGATCACGCAAGAAAAACACCTTTAACAGAAACTGATCTCGTGGTTACAGATCAATCCCGCTACTATAAACACAGACAAATCCCTATCAGGGTATCAAAAGTTAAGAAATAACAGAACTGCACAATCAAAATGAGGTGTAATACAAGCATCAAAATAATTGCTGGTTTCTCCAAGGGCAGGCATTTACCCTCCTTACGCCTTGTAATAGTGAGAGCTGAATTTCCACGCTACTGAGTGTTATTGTGTAAACACCTGGTGGCCTGTCTTAATCTCCCTATTAAGCACTTAGAGAACAATAACTGCTAATCACTTTTTAGGGATTTGGGAATTGCTACTCAACTCCCACAATCTTCCACCAAATGAAAGAAAATACTGAGAAGTGTGGCTGTGAACATACAGTAGGGGAACAATGTCGCAGTTCTGGAAACATCTCAAGGGTTAAAAGCTTGGTGAATAAAACCAACAGGTAGCAAAAATGAAACTATTAAGACTAAAATGAATAGTCTGGACATGTTACACAAATCATGCAGCTGTGACATCATGTGATGGAGAGACCAGCTAAAGGAAAATAAACTTCTCTCCTACACTAAGATTGTGAAATGTACTTCTACAGTTAAAGACTGCCTCAGAGGGTTGAGCTGTCCCAGATGTATGATACACAATTTTCCCCCACCCAGTCCATACACTTCAGTGTGATCCATCCTGGAACACAGTCCAAAGTGTAGAATTTTTGAAATTTTTGTCCTCCAATGCTCTATCCAGCGATGGACTCATGATAAAGTGGTACTGACTTCACTCTGCAGGAAAGAACTACTTGTAGTGACCTTGAGTTATTTTTGCCAGTTGTTTATAAGCTCATAACATGAAGCTGTTTGTGCTTGCAACTCCTCACATCCTGCTCAGAAGACATGAAGACTTTTCAGTGAGAAGTTACCTCTTTCAATGAACTCCGGCATACCATTCCTTTACGCTCTCTGCAAGTCTGCACGCAACACCAGACTGAGGGGAACAGTCAATACACTGCTGGACAGGCTGGAAAACTGGGCTGAGAGAAACCTCAGGGAGTAGCACAAAGTCATATGAAAAGCCCCATGTGTGCGATGGAAAAAGCCCATGCAGCAGGACAAGCTAGACAAAAACTGGCCACCTTAAAACTGACTTTGCAGAACAAGTCTCGAGGGGCCTAACTCAGAACTTCAATGTAAATAAATGAGTACATCAGCAGTGCACTCCTGATCAATCAAAGGCTGGACTGTATTAGCAGGAGTGTAGCCAGCAGGCTAGGGCAAATGGCTCTTGTCTTCTGTTTGTGAGACCATGCCTGGTGGGTGGCCTGTTGGGGCTCCTAGTACAAGACAGACAAGGACACCCTGAGGTGAATTCAATGCAGGGCCACCAAGTCGGCCAGAGGACTGAGGCTGAGAGAACTACATTTGTTCTTAAGAAGAAAAGATTTGACAGGGGAGTCTTACTCAGTGTACAATAAGGAAAGCAAGCTACAATATCAAATTCCTACTCAATGTGAAGAAAAGAAAAATTACCATGGGGATGGCTGGACATTGAAAGAGGCACCCAGAGAATCATCATCCTTAAAGGTGTCAGAACTCATCTTGGGCAAGGGCCTGTGTAATCTGCTCCAATTCAATCTGCTTGATTCAGGAGGTCAAACTGGAGACCTTTGGGGGTCCCTTCCAACCTTCATTGGTCTGTGATTCTTCAATCATAGCCTTACTCCCACTGAAGTCAATGCCTTATTAGCCACAAAGTTCCTCAGTCCTGTGACACTCCTTCTCAGGTTTACTTTCAAACTGTGTTTTTCCTGTTTTCCATTTTTAATTTCTCTTCCAACTGCTCTTTCAAGATGGCATTATGCACTCTTGTACACACTGACCTGAGAACAGATATTGTCCAGACAGGAGCTGCAAGTCTTCCAGTGGTATCTGCTTTACACACCTACAGTTCTGCTGGCTGATGTAGAGTAGACCTTTAGACTTCACACAGCTGTGTGAGTGTTTTTGGCAAAGCTGCTTGTGTCCATTTGGGACTGTGAGATATCTGCACCTCTGTACATACAATGCAGAGAAGCAGCTCTGTGAGAATGGCAATGAAAGGGCTCACTGCAGTTTTCTGTCTTGTAACTAAATTATTGCAATATTCTCTTAATATGCAGATTCAGGTCACACCTTTTCCTGTGGCTAAGACAGCCATACCAGCATGCTGTGTAGGTTCTGAAATGAGATGCAGCATTTTTGGTAGCAGTGACACAAATCTGGGGCACCCATTGCCCCAGATTTTTAAGATCTTACTATATTTTATATTACCATCGTAACTCTGACAATCTGCCAGTAATTGCTGAATGGGCAACACAGGGAGCAAGGCTCTCAGTTATGACAAGCCTTGGGAATCCCCCATGTCCAGTAGATCCTATCTAACCACTTAGCACATCTGGCACTTTCATCTTAAAAACTTCTTCCATTCTTCTCAGTTCCAGCTTTCAGAAACAATTACTTACATAAAACAAATTCTTAGGAGGTAGAAGGACCTTTTGCTAGGGGTGAGAGCACTCTGTTTCAGTTGCTGTGCGCAAGCAACTATATTTCAGTCCACAGTATAGCTTCAGGTTTTGTATACCTAAAGTTTCATTAGATTATGTAGGCCTGGTCTTGAACCTCCAAGGCTCTGTCAGTATAAACTTAATACAAATCTATTCCAATCCATTTGATCATCTTGGGTCTTAATGAGAGATGCTGTTCTTTCAGAAATGAATGGATGGATCATGGGTAATAAATGCAGAAGTATCTTCCTTGGAAATAGGAGAACGTACTTTGGTTTAGGAACAGAAAAGCAATGTACTATTTGTAGCCTTGGTAAAAAAGATGGTCCATTTCCAACAAGGAAATTAGGAGTATTTAAATAAGCAAAGGAGAGCAACTGTGTGAATACAACTGAGAAAAAAAATTTCAGTGAGGCTGGTGACCAGTTCCTTGGAACATGCTAGCAAATGTCACTGTAATCTTATGGGGTACTTCAAATCTTCCCCTCATCAAAGGGTGACTTTAGAGCTTATTCTATAAGCCAGTTTCACAACATCCAAGCCAATGTCATCTCTCCCTCTACCCTGGGAGATAGGATTCTGCTTGGCAATGTGAGATAAGGTCACAGGGGCAGAGAGAAGCGCTAACTTTATGTGGACATTCAGAATTTTTTAAGAATTACGCTTTATAAAAATTACTGGAAAAAATAAAAATATGGAATGGTTTTAAATGGGTCACTTCAGACTTTTCTGGGGCTTTCCCTTTTTCTAGGAAAGCTCCTGGAAAGTAATAGTGACAACAGAGCAAGTCTTTAATTATGATGAGAAACCTATTTCAGCCACAGATTAATTCGAAAGACTCTTTTCACCTCATTCATCAAACTACCAAAGCTACTTCACCAAGCCTTAAATGTTTCTTTATACAGTCCAATATTTGTTTCATACAGTTTCTTATATCACCATGAATTAAGTCTACTGCTAAATGAGATACCTAACACCATTTTTATGACACTCAAGTTTTAGATTATTTCTAACCAAGGTTACTTTAATGGCTTTATCTTCTTCAGAAAATGTTTCTAAATCTGCCAGACACCAAATGTGCTGTAGTTAAGCTCATAAGATGTCTGTCACCTACATGGGTTCATTACAAGTTAGGAGTTCAATGTAAGTCAGGCAACCAACACTCACTGCAGTCCAGGGAGAGATAATAGAGGATATTTTGCTCATAAAAAAGGAGGGAAGAAGTGTAGTCCCAAGGGTTTTGGCCTTTCTCATCTGCAGTAGAAGTAGCCTGAACTGACACTAACATATGCAAAGTTTGGTGAGAGGAGTCCTACAGCCTCAGTGGAGCCCCAAGTTCAGCCTCAGTGGAGGTCAGACAAGTGTTTGACTTAGCTGCATTAGCAAATAATTGCCTATTACAATATACTAACAATTCCTGAACTATTTGGTGTTTTCCACTGCTCAGGAATATAAACTAGCAGCAACTATCATCAATTTCAGACTGATTTATTGACTAATCATCCACATGTAATATAGTGGAAAAAGTTATATGATAACAATTACTGAGTTTCATATAATCACATTTTAACAGCAGATCAAAAAGAAGTGCACAAAAGAAAGTTATACAGGGGGGAACTAAAACTCAGTGGGAGAAAGACAGGTCCAAGCCAATCCATCTGGCAGACTGATACCAGAGCAAAAAGTACTACCCAGGCTCCTTGGCCTCAACATGTAAACGCTCACTCTCCAGAAGCAGCAGTGCCACAGCACTCATGCTGGATGACTCCAAAACGCTGCATGTGTCTGCCTACACCCCCTGATCCATACTCATAGACACACAGGTATATTTGTTTATTAGTGTTTAAAGTCCATGTACACATGCAGGCACTAAACAGATGGGTATCAACTTTCCGTCAAGGAACGGCAGCAATTTGAGGTGCCTATCCCGAGATTCATCAAAGGGCCTGAGTTTCAGATGGTGCAGCGTACCCAGCCCAGGTAATGCCTTCAAAGGGCTTTATCACCTGGTGACTGCATCTCAAGCAGGAGAGTCTCACACTTGTGCTCGAAGAGTCCTTTTGGAAAACTCCAGGAAAATTTAAAATCTACATGGTGATTTCAGATAGTTTGAAGATAATTCTCAAGCCTGGGGGAGTGAGTTGTCATGATTTTCTGTAGTAGGAAATTTCTAATCAAGTAGATAACACAAGAGCTGAACCTCACCAACAAACTCTGGGAGCCTGCCCAGCATCAGCAAAGTATATTGCTAACCAACCAGCCAATGCATTGCAAGTTAACTTGAGGAAAAACAACAGTAAAAAGAGGGGATGGTTTCCTTCACACTGAAATGTAGCATATAGTATTATTTGCATACCTTATTCACAAGAATGTGATGAATTCTGTTCTTAATGAACACTTGGGAAGTGGTGGACTCATCAAAAGGCAGAAAGCTATTTATGCAGATTTTGCATCATCTGTGGTGAAGGCAAGGCAGCACCAGCAGAACAAAGGTGGCAGCAAAAATGCCTGTGAGTCAAGACTTTTGCAGGGCTCTTGATGGTAAGAGTGACCAAACAAAGATATGAAACTGGCTGTAGAAGAAACCTATTTCCTAATCAATTATCTGGTATGTCCTTTGAATAACAAGAGAAAGAAATCAGTCATATTAAGAAAACAAGAGGCTTAATGAATGAAAACAAACCTTGGTTTAAAGATTAACCTTTGTTCTGTAAACACAAAGTGTGAAATTCCACGACTTTTTCGAAGTGTGAGGTTGGTTTAATAATTACTGAGTCCTGGAAAATCAAAACAAAAACAGGTAGCTATTGTGGGACCATAGAAACACACAGGTCTGCTCTATTATCATGCAGCTTTTATCATCAGTGTTATGGGGCACATGGAACAAAAACTTGATAGGATCCCTGAGATAAGCCATGTCTAGAAGGAAAACACATTTAAGAAATAATATACGAATACATGCTTTCACCTCAAAACATCCAACAAAGCACAGGCTCCATCCTAAAGCCTGAAATTATTCAGGCAATGCTCTGATTGCACATGCTAACCTGCTTTCTATAAAGCAAGGACAAGGTAGAAACAGTAAGGCTGGAGTCTACAAACAAAACACCTTTGAAAGGAAGGAAATATAGCCTTCCATGGTGGGGAAACACACCTGTCATGGGACAAGGAGGGGTCCTGGCAACAGTACACGACAGCTGTGCTGATAAAGTTTTCTAGACCCAGACCAGTTGTCTTTCTCCCATCCATAAGAAGGCATAACATAACTCAACTCTCTCCTCACTGTCACCTAAGGACAGAGCTGGCAGTAGTCAACTAAGCTCATTAATATGCTTGCGTGGAGGAACCCAAGAACACGTTCCACAAAGACGTTCTGAACAACGCGTTTGCATGGAGCATGTGGGGCATCAACATTTTTCCAAGACTGGAAGAAAAGTCAGTTTTTGGAATCATGACATAATGTGTCAGCCTCAGACAAAAAACGGTTACCTTGAATAAACTGAGAGTCTGATTTGTGTTCTGGGATTATGTGGGATTAGCCTCACTGACACGGGAGATCTCATGTTCCTAGGTGATGCTTCAGTAGTCACTGTCTGCCCACAGCCCTAATTTAGAAAGGCACTGCGGTCCAAAGTCTTCCTTACCGAGGCAGATCTTATGCTAACAAATATGTAGTGTATTAGGAAATCTACAAATAATGGCTCTTCTGATGGAGATTCCAGTATTATGCATCTTCTGCAAGTACATCTAACATTTTTTTGGGCAGCTGTGCCAATGGGCATTTTTCCTTTGCTTTTTGATAGCAGATGGGTAGCCAGCTTACATCCAATTTCACACCTAAGCTCCCACCCTTCCCTGCCAAAACCAATCCAAAAACCAGTTCTGTCCCTGTGCTTGTCCCAGCACCTGTGATGCTGAAGCAGCAGCACTGAGTAGGGTGTACGCCTTCTGCAATCTCAGTTCATTACATTCATGGACTGATGAGGAGATTTTATTTGGTAGAAGAGGGAACACTCAGCTATGGAGATTGTTTTTGGGAGCAGAGAGTGCCCAGGGGCTGGGGGAACTCTCTCTCTTCCTTTCTACTGATTTTTGACACCAGTGAGAGTATCTTGGCTAATCCTACAAAAACACTGAGAACAGATCCATCTTGTGTTGTGCATCTGCATGCAGAGTTTTGTTCCATGACCAGGGCTCTGGTATCACAGTAATGCAAGCAAACAAAATGGGAACTATAATAGCAATAGGCAGGACAGTCAATCCTCATAATACCCTGACAGTGTTTGTGGAAACTGGAAAGAACAGAACAAACATTGGCTTGATTGGCATTTTATGGCTTGGATTGTATTACTGACAAGGTGATTCTTAAGTTACCTTGTTGCATTCTGTATTTCAATAAGTAAAAAATAAAAAATGAAAAAAGAGAAGGTCATTACCTTTAAGATGGGAAAATTAATTTCTGCACTTGCTTTACAGTCTTTCAGGGAGGCAATTAGGCAGGCACCGAAAAAGTGGCCACTAAAAGAAATTCTTGATGCTAAAATGGTATTACCTGTACTAATGAAAAAGGCAATTTGTCTTAATGATTTTATTCTGTATTTGAGCTGTTAAGTGTAAGCCATCACTTGATGAGTCTAAATTTTCTTTATTTTTCTTGTAAAAATTCTGTATGTAGCACCACAAATTAATCACCAACATGTCTGAGAGTCACCCTTGAAGCTGGAAGTAAGTCACTGTAACCAGTGCCACAAGTCACCCACTGATCCTGCTGAAATAATTTCGAACTCAGATACCCTGAGTTCCTCAGGGAACATAAAATTAAGCTGTGAGTACTGGAAGTTTAGTGCCTAAAAACTAAGGCACTCAGGGTTTTGTCCAAACCCAATCATTTGACTGCAGGTACATCTTTCTAATTCACTGCTGCTGAATGAGAAATACATCACTGAGCAAATGGCATCAGGGACAGAAAAGCTCCACTCGGTCATCCTATCTTTCCTCTATCAATGTAGATTACACAATCTAATAGTACATGTGCTAGTCTTTAATGGACATGTTTAAAATTTGCATAGGAGACTTTCAGAACATAACGAAAATCTCAATACCAGATTTTTTTCTTGGGATTCCATTATTAGATTTATTTTCAAAATAGTATTTTATACCATTTTTTTTCTAGCCACAAGCACTTGCAGCATTCAAAATAACTACACTCCATAACATTTGCATTTATTCTCTCTATGTATTTATGAGAATGTTTGAAGAAAGCTAGGCACGGTCTCCTCAGTCTCCTAAAACTTTTGTTAGTTTTTGGTGAATTCCCCCTCTGTCAGTCTTCACCATCACTCACACATGTGGCACCTGCTGCTGAGCACAGATCTGCAGGTGTGATTCTGCCAGAAGAACAGTAAGGTAATTACCTTCTCTTTGCCCCATGATGCACCAATGCCATACATCCAAAATTGCACACACTTTTGCTGAAATAGCTTTCCTTTACAACTTAGCATATCCCAATGTGCCACCCTCTAGACACTGCCACATCTGATGCTTTTTAGCCTTTTATGCTTTCCAGATTTCCCTCTGTCATTGAACATGTATTTTCTAAATTACCTTATCCAGTTAATTGCCTCAACTCTCCAATTTACACCTCTCAGTATTTGGCAAGAGTCCTACTTCCCTGCCAGTTTTCCCTTTGCTCCTTCATCCTACCTGTAAATTACTTCCTTGTTCTTCCTAACCATCTGACTTCATTAATCCACTTTGGTTTTTTATTGCTGAACTCCATTCTCTTTCTCTGAAAGATTCCTCAGACTTAATACATGACTATATTCTACTTGGGTTTCTTGCAGACTTCACTGCACCCAGTATGATTTCATTGATGCACACGTTCACACAGTGCCTTTGGAAACAATGTGTTATTTCTCCTGCAGGTTTGTCCTGGAGGGAGGAAGCTAAGATTCTTGCACCACCACTATGAGATGGAGGTGGATCTCATAGTGGATTTGTGACCGGACGCCCTTTCTGTGTTGGCCCATTTGAACATTTGCTCCTGTTCCACCTCATGGACATGGCTTTTAAATCTCCATTAAGCTGCTTTCCTGAGATTTAAGACCTTTCTACTGGCACAGCCTCTTTGCAATCCACATCTAAAATTAAACTTTATTGTTGAGTCTCCAGAGTCTTAATCAGCCTGTTAACACTGGCTGTCTACAAAACCAAACTAGTCCAAAATCATGTAATCATTACCCAATATAGTCAAAATAGGTGCTTTTTCATCAGTTATTTCTTTCTGGGCATGAACTGACCAAACCTAGTTCAAGACCACTGCAGATGTCAAGTGCTAAGGTATGCTGGCAGATACCAGCGGGCAAGGCTACAATTTTCCAGTCTTTCGACCTCATTACCTGTGGCAGTAAGCAAGGAAAAAAATCAGCCACAAGTCATGGGAATAGAAAATTCAGCAAAAGGTGAGCAAGGAATTGTAAGAAACATGGAGCTCTATACCTATACCCTATGACATGCAAAGAGCCAGAAGAATTTTTATCTTGACAAAAAATTTAGAAAGGAAGAAAATGTAAAAGTTACAGTTCTTTTGGGGCCTGAGGTCTGCCTCTCCATACAGAGGGCTCTGATGGCTGGGGGCTGTTTGCCCATGAATGAACATACACTCCATTTGTCTTCCTTATGCCCTTCAAAAACAGTGATCTGATCTGGGCAAATATTGCTATTCTTGCCTTTGCTGGAAGCAGAAATCTTGCAATCTCTGCAATACTCTAGTCTTGCCCAGAAATTCTACTTTTGAGGTAGACAAAGATAATAAAATACCCATATTCATTCATGTCTCTTTTCTACACAGTGATTTTACATATTTTACTTCAAGAAACAGCAAGAATCAGATGGAAAATAGAGAAGTAGGGCACTGTAAACAACCTCAACTCATATTCTCTGTTTTTCTCTACCGAAATGTATGAAACAGCTTTATTTCTTAATGTGGTGCATCTTTCTCATTAATAAAGGATGAAAATGTGTATCTGCATTATTTAAGGTTTTCTATATATCCAATTGCATGTCCTTCAAAAGTCTCTTCTGTTTCACACCTCTCTGGAGCAGCATTCAGGTAAGTTGGTCAGAAAGGTGCAGAGCAGCAGAGGCTGCAGCGCCCGTGAAATGCAGCTTTACAGGATGAATTCAGTTTTGTCTGACTTGTCCTTAGAAACCTTCAGTGATGGATGGTGCAGCACGCTCAGGCAGCCTCCTCCCATCCTCACACATCCTTGTAACAAGTTTTTCCTAATCTTGCTTTTGAGATTTCCTACAAACACTGACAGTTGTTTCTCTGTGGATGCAAGGAATGCCTAAGCACTGCCTTTGCAGCATCCTCACCAACACCTGCCCTCTAATTCATCACAAGAAAATGTGACAAATGTTTTGTGTTGCTCATGATTTCTCTTCAGGGCTGTAACACCATCATAACTTTTTCACCGATGTAACATGGCACAAGATGAAAATTAGGCCTTTCACCTTACCTCATCACAAAATCTCTGAAGTCCCAGCTCAGGAGGACACCTTTCATACCAGGCCCTGGAAACACTGAGGTTACCCTGAGGTTAACCTTTTATACCTCACAGTTGCTGGCTTTTTGCAGGGCCTGCACAAATTCTTTTTCCACTTCCACTGATAAAAAAATTGCTGCTCTCCCTTAACACCACGTTTTCGGCCATGAGAATGTCAAGGCTGTGCCTTGCCTTGTTGCCCGCTGGCTGCTCCCAAACCTTGCTGTGCTGTGGCTGAGTGGCTGTGCTCCCAGGGGCCATCCCAGCCTCTTCAGCCAGAGGCTGCACAAAGCCCTGCAGGAGCTCAGCTGGACGCGCGGACGCTCCTTTCCCCAGAGCGAGATAAAGCAAAGGTGCTGATCAGTGGTGTCCTACCTGCACTGGGGAAACACTGGCCCTGGTTCTCCCAGAGCTCAGGGCTCTTCCTAGTTCTTTTCCTTTCACCACACGATAATGTCTTTTGGTTTTGTCACATAATTTGTTTGTTGTGGTGGTTTTTTTTATTCATTACCATCTTGCAGAGGTCTGTCCACTCATACAAATCCTAATTTTTCTGCGGGTATAGAATTTACCTTAATTGCCTAATTAAAATGTCCATTCTTGACTTAAAGCCTCTGTACAAATCACATGAAAAGTACACGCTGAAAATTTCCTAAGTCTGCAGGATTTACAGTCAAGATAAGCAAACACAGTAGTACCAGCTATGGATTTCCCATCAAAATGCATGCAAACAACACAAAGCACAAAGGCCTTCCCTATGCAAAGGTACACTGGTAATAATGGTTTAGACACAGAGAGTTAGTGAGTGGGGAGAGCTCCTCATTTTTCCACGCAATGCATTAATAAATAACATTAAAATTATCTTAATTCAAAAGTAACTGAATCCAGTTTGCTTCCGCTATTTTAAAACCTTTTGGTTTCCTCTCTTCCCTCTCAAGTTATGACCAGTTATTTAAAGATCAACTCTGCTTCTAGACAAACTGTTTTGTCTAGAAATATTCGTTAGAGATCAGCAATTTCCACTGATGTCATTACCACAACAAATCTCAAGGAAGAGTCCAGAAATGTGTTTCTTCTATTCCAGAGGCACATACAGCTTTCAGAATGCCTTCTCACACTGAGTTCATATTGATTCAGACATCCTTCATTCCTCTGTATTATTTCTAAATCACAGAAATGACATAAAAGAAATGGAAAGCATCTGACTTTTATCACCAAAATAGATTCTGATTTAATGTACTCTTTCCAATACTTAGGAACAATAGGATACATGACTAGAGCATAGTGGAGCTAACAGAATACCCATCGTGCCTTGTTAACTGAGGATATGTGGTATAGATCCAGGTAAAATTTGAACTTTGTAGCTTTTGTGTGTTTAATTTAGACCCTTGGGGCTACATATGCATTGAAGGTTGGACACATGACATCCATTATTGTTAAAAGTGGTTGCACACACAATCAATGATGTTTAACAGAGAAAATGAACTTTATCTGATTTCATTTCTGATTTACAAAAATCCCAATAATCCTAGCCCACAGTTTAAATAAAATGTCCTGAAAATGACAGATACTTGAGTTTTGCTTTAAAGGCATGATTCTGAAACAAGCAGAGCTGTCTGACAACGATTAAAAAAGCCCCAAACACCATCACCTAAGCACATGGGAATTTGACTGCAACCAGTAGGGCTGTTTATACCCACTGGGATAAGTATGTGTTCAAATGCTTTCATGGATTGGGACCAGAACCCCATAGAATCAACTCTGAAGACCTAATTTTGAGCACAGACGTGTACAGATTTTAGGTGGGTTTTGTAAGAGAGAGTGTTATTAAATTTGTTTGACAGATCCCTATTTAAGATGCAGATTTACACACCAGATGCCTGCCTGAAGCTGAATATTTCAGGGGAAAAAAATCAAACAAAATGGTTAGATCATTTCTGAGAAAAAACATAATTTGATCTGACATAACCTAATTTCTGAGGTTTTTAATTTGCAAACTTAAGCTGTACCCCCTCACACTTCTCCATAAGTAAAATAGAATGAGAGATACCTTAGTGCCCTATATGTGCTATGGGTAGATCATATGTATGTTCATGCCATAGGTTGAAAGCAGTCACTATTTTAAAATGTAAAAGTATTTTAGTTACAAAATTAAACTCTAGGAGTAAAATTTTTTTTTTTAGATTTATATATACAAATTGTATCTCCAGAATAATATGCATTATATATTCCCTGTTCCCTGTTAAGGAAGAGTCTAAACCACCTCCTTTCTATAACATTCATTCATTAAGGCTAAAAATGCCTGGAGTTACCTGATGCAAATAATACAAACAAACCTATGAAATGTGGTTTTTTTAATTAAAAGCCCACTTTATGATCTGTCAACGTGAAATAAGCAGCGACCAGACTGTTAAGTCTGACAATACTGAAATGGCAATTTGTCTATGGCGCAGTTTTCCCACTTATCTGCATGATTTAAGTGCAGCACTGGACAGAAAGGAAATGAGAGTCAACCTTCCAACCCAAACCCGCAGGGACCTGGACAAATCCCTGGCATATCAGGAGGCTCACTCAGATGAGGTGTTACACCAGAATAATGAAGAACTCTACCCCATTTGCATTCAATAGAAATAGACAGAACCTCTGTGGCAATTATTTCATATGAATCAATGTTCTGGTATCCTAAAAAAACCCTGCAGAACCCAGCAAATGCTGAGAAAGGCGAGCTGTCTGCAGGTCAGCCTCCTGCAAGGGTCTGCCCAATTTGGCTCACTATCAATGGGAAAACTCCTTTTTTTTGCCGCTGGATCCGCTCAAAACGGGTTCGTTACAGGCAGGGTTTGTTTCAATGAGCTCGAGCTGCAGTGTGAACTTCAGCAGGATTCCCTGAAAGGCAGGGGGTGATTTTTTGGCTGTGGCAATGGCACTTTTGACTCAAGGTGGAGGAGGAGCGGACCCTCTGTCAATGTTCCTGCCAGGCTCTGCTGGTAGCTGCACACACACTCAACACACAGGCAACAGGAAATGCTTCACCTTGCCATGCATGAGAAGGCGTATGGTAAGAGTGACATTGAGACCTCCTTCAGACACTTTTCCGTCCTTCGTGTTCATCCTGGCCTTGTATCTTCAAGACTTGAGAGTAGCTTCGTTTTTCTTTTATTTTTTTCTTCTATTCACTTAATCAACCTACAGAGAGAGAGAGAAAGAAAAAAAAGAAGAAAGTACCATTGAGTGGCTGAAGCTACTCTGAACTGAGAATACTATGTTGTACAAACCAATTAACATTCCTTCCTTTGATTTTCTAGACTACAGTTTAGTGCTGAAAAGGCTCCTTTGATTATTATCCCTCCCCATCCAACTCTTTAGCCCTTCACCAATTACAATATAAACTCCCTTTTGAAACCTTTAAAATTTTCTTAACTTCCTGTATTTCAAAGTTGAAAGTAGAGAGCACAGCAGAGTGAAATACGACATTTTCTTCTGAAGAGCACTTTGTTAACCTTTGCAGTGTGTATATGCTACATACATATATCTATACATGCATTTTTTTACATGTGCCTGGTGCTGTTTTAATTTCTCTCCTTGTTACTACCTCTTTCTCTTTTTGCTCTTGAAGAAGAGATATTTTTGTTTTCTCTCCAGCTAGAGAGAAATTAATTCTGAGCCTAAACACTGATCCCTGCCAGCAACAGCGGATGACACATTATCAAAGACATCTGAATAACTAAGAGCCACTTGCTGTTGTAAATCTGGGCACTGTCTGACTTTGTTTTTGTCTATGAGGCCCAGAGGTGGCTCAGTCCCTCAAAGGCCAAAGCTGAGCTTCAGCCCTAAGTGGAAGGAAGATTTTTCTTAATTCCTAATGACAAATTGCAGATTTTCAGTCATTTACAAAGCCATAAATATCCTAAAATGCTAATGAAAGCTGCAAGGGCTGACTTTGAAGGGATAAACAAGCTGCATTATGAGTTTATTAATGCAAGGACATTTATCAGCACAAACAAAAATGTGGGCAGGAAGGAATATTACCAAGGGCAGGCAAATTCTGTAGTAGAAAAGGCTTAGTGACTCCTTATTTAGTTTTGTCCTTTTCAGGCTTATCTCATAGAGCATAAAACCCTTAGACATTATGCCTCTCAATAACCATCCCTTTTTGTTACCCATCCTCTGTAACAACCCTATTAGCTTTGCATCTTTGGGCTTCCCAAAAATTTGCCTTGCGCTGTATATAAATAGGGCACTGGCTAATGAGCACTCCTGGGGACACCCATTTTGTGTTTTGGAGTGTACAACAGTGTTTCACTGTTGTGGTAGGCTGCTCTCCCCTTGCCAAGATTGCTCAGGCATGGGACTGAACAATTGAGGACCTATGGGACGATTCTCCTAAAAGCTCTGGAGGAAGTATCATGAGGCAGTTTCACCACTTGATTAAGCTCTATCCTAAGAGCCACTAAGTACTTTACTACATCCAAGTGAAGCCCACATTGACTGAACACATGTGTGAGAGAAGTCAACAGCAATGCTTAAAGAAAGAGCACAACAAATGTGTGGAGTGATTCCTGATGGACTTGCTGAGCTGTCAGCAATCAGCGATTCATGGCACCCTGGGAGACTGCCTCCAGACCTGCATTTTCCACAGCCATTGGTGGACAGCTCCATGAATTTGTCTAGTGCCTTCCTGAATCCATACATCTGGTCTCCCAAAGTGGTGGTCTCACACATTTAATATTAGAGTGAAAAAACGTTCTCCACTCTATGTGGCTTAAATTTACTCACTGAAATTTCCCCTTGTTACACATTTTGCCCTGTGTGTGTTATCTGAAGACCATCACACCAAGTCACTCCTCTGAAGCTGAAACTTCTCATTTCAGCCAGGGCCTGTGAGTGGCCAAGCCACTCCTGATGTTTTTGCCCCTGGGAAATATACTGGAAGAGTTTTCTCTCTAACCTCTGCAGGAATACTAGGGCCACAGAGAGTTCCTGTGCCTTCAGCGACTGCAAAAAAAAATGCCTAAGGAGACAGGAAAAGAAAGGCCGAGAAAGAGCAGCTTAAACTCCCCATTCCACCTTCCTGACTTCCCCTCACGAGCATGGATTCAGGATATTTAATACCATGTGCTCCACCACCCAGACCACAGCCACTGATATAAATCCATTTCTTTCACATTTCTAGGCTTACCACTTACACTACATATTCCCTATCTCACTGGAGAAAGGGAGACAAGAAACCAGGTGCCTGGGTGAGAAGGCAAAAAACAGAAGCAGCCTGGCCATGTCTCTGATGCACCATGAGTGCAAGAAGGTGGCAGGAAAATGTTCCAGGGCAGATCTCAGGGAATGGCAGAGAAGGGTATCAGCTGTACTCATTTAAGATTAGACCAGGACTAAGGGGAAAACCAGCAACTGGATAACCATGACAGCCCCTTCTGACAAGTTCAGAGCGTGGAGCAGAGGAGGTGACTATGGTTGTTCCCAGACTGAGAAAGGGAATGGTCTCATGCTGCTCACCTGCTCCTTGCTGAGGGAAATGTCCTGGCTCTGACAGCCCAGCATTTTCTGATCTGTCAAAGATAACCAAACCAAACTCAAAATGCCAAACAGGAGCACTTTGGTACACAAACAATAGCCTAGATCTTGTCTTTCTGGACTGTACAGGAGCAACACTGGCCATTTGAGACCTCTAGAGAGACAGCTTTGAGATGGAAGCTTTAGGGCATGCTTGGAAGATTTCAAGAACAGCTGTGTTTCAAGCAGAATCAACATATGTAAGATCTTTGTGGATCAAAATTCAGTGATGAAGGTACAGTTGTGTTTCTAAGGACATATATTCCCAAGTGAGAAAAATAATCCCAGACTAGAAACAGGTTTACAGTTGCCATGGCCTTTTACTACTGGGATGCTACAGCATCACTTTGGAAAAAAATTATGGAGGGAAATCTTTACCCCAACTACAAACCAACCTCCACCCAAGCCTGACATTTTCCACATAAAACCTGAAAACAATCAGTAGTAAAGGCTAACACCTTTTGGATTTTTTTTTAAAACCCAGAGGTTAGAAATAAAATTCCACCACAAATATTGTTAAAAAAACACTGCTATCTGATTTTATGAAGGACTTTGTCACTGTCCCTCCTCCCAACAAGGTTAAACTCTGGCACTGAGAATCAGAACAGAAGTCTGGGGGAGGGCTGAGAGTGTGTGTGCCTGCAAGGAGTTAGGCAGCTGCGTGAGATACAACAGGAATTAATTCAAAAAGGCAGTCTCACATGCTAAGGAAGAATATTTAAAACCTATACACACACCATGAAGAGAGAAGAGAGAAGACTTTTTACTATGCCAGGTCATTCACATCTGCCTCAGTTGTCCTGAGAGTGCAAGTATTTTGGGTAAAACATTTACAGCTTTACAAAGTAAATCTACAGCGCTGTTAATGACCTGGGTGTTTTGGTTTTAAAGACAGATTAAAATAAAAGGCATTGCTGTACTTCATTACTTTTAACTAAGTAAAGTAAATTTCTGCAGACAACGCTGCAAACATGCTGATCTCTATCTCTGTGTGCATGCAGATGTCAGATCACGGCACAAGGAAGAGAATGGTTCCCTCCACAGAGCCTCCTACTAGACAGCAAGACATCCATGTATGTATTTATGAACCTGCTGCTGTCAAATACAGGCGCACCGTGAATATTTAATCAGTAAAATAATTTCCCTCTCCTTTGCAAAGTCAGCATTTTGAACAGTTTACTGTGTTCCTGCTTTGTGTGTGCCTCTCTGTGAGCAAACAGGAGGCTGAACACAGAAGGCTTTGCTTTCTCAAGCTCTGTGCAGTGAGGTCCCGTGGTTACCCTGGGGGCTGGGAGAGTTGAGTCTCAGACGGAAAAAAAAAAATCAGTGTTTCACACTTTTCCTGATGCCAGAGGAAAGTCAGGGGACTCCACAGGTGAGCAGAGAGGACTGTGAAGGGAGGCAGTCAGTGGCATGGCTAAATGTTAAGAGTGAGGGTATTTGCACTTCAGCCTGCCTTCAGGAGAGAGCTGGCAGCCACAGGAGGACAGCCGGACAACATCATCTTCCTGACCTTGGGACTCTGGATCAGAATGCACAAAGTCCAAGATCTGGGGCTCTGCAGGTCCAGGTAACAAGCAGAAAACATCATGCCCACAGAACAAAGGAAAGTAGCTCACATCAGATAGTTCACAGCAAACTGCAGATCCTTGCTTCCTTTGGGGCTTTTCCATTGTCCTGTGGACATTTCCACTGCTGTTTATCATGTAAAAAGCAAACATTTTTCTTCAGGTAGAAAAAGACATTCAAATGCATTCTAAAAACCACAACCTTTTTAAAACTTCAACAAAATAGATGTGGAGTCATATGCAAATGCCTTTTATCTGTAAGTATATGTTTCTATACATTTTGAATATTAGCTATTCCAAGCTGGCATAAACCCACATGTCCTATATGCTCGATATTTATTACATACAATTTTTAACATGATTTTCCTGTAATTGTGGGTAGATTAGGTGAATAAAACAACAAGCAGCTAAGCCACATGTTCATCGGACTACTACAAAAGCCCAACAGAGCTCCTTAGAGATTTTAGTGAATTAATAAAAGTGACAAGATGAACTATACAGCTGAAGGGCAGTGTCACAACCCCCACACATGGACACACATGGAGGTTAGGAATCCTCGTGGCTGAGGGCATTGACTGAGATGGCTCCCTGAAGCCTGAGACATGGAAAGTCAATCTCATGACCCCCTTTCTTCCTTCCCCTCAAGCCTACTAACTCCCTCCAAGAAAATAAGCAGGCCATTGAAGAGAATATGGCCGCACAGTGCTTTAAAAAAGATATGCATGTTAAGGCAACCACTTCAGGCATGCAGGATAAGAAAGCAGCAGGCAGGGATGCCAAAGATGAATAAAATCAACATAATATTAAGGTAGACATCAGGCAATTGATCTCTGAGTTTAAAGCCCAAATAAATTATTTGACATCTATGAATCTGCCAAGAGAGCTACTAATCTCAAAGATCCAGAGGGATGCAAGGGAGAAGGGAGAGAAAGAGAGTGTGCACAGGGTGAGGAGGAGCAAGCTGCACAGTCACAGAGGTGTGCTGGAAAGCAGAGAGATGCAGAGAGGAGGAGAAAGGCAGGGAGAAAGAGAGAAATGAACCTTCAGATAGCTGATACAGGGACCAGTGTGAGAAAAATCAATGTGGAAGCAAGAACCGCCTGGAAATATTAAAGGAGGAAGCCTTCTCTGCTAGGTGAAATCTTGATTTTACGGTTGTTAAATCTGAGCTGTTGGGAAAGAGGGAACTGGCCAGAGCACCCAGCATAGCATTTTCTGTGTTTGGGCATGAAAACCTCTTGAGCCTAATTATGATGCTTCATCATCACCAGATGAAAAATTTAATTATGAAGAAAGCAAGGAAGAATATACTGATGAAATTGAAAAGGACAAATTCCAGCTGTTCCATTGGAAGAAAAAAAAAAGATAAAAGAATGGGGAAATGATAGTCACTGACATTCAGGAGAAGCCACTTCTAATTTACATGAGGATGATTAAACCCAATCATATAGTTTCCATGTATCTGTAGGTTTAAAAAAAGATAACTTCTGTAAGGGAAACATGAGAACATCCGATCTTTCACAGTAAACATGTCATTTTCATAATATATGGCAGATATCAAGCCATGGGGGCATGGAGGCAGAAACATGGGGGCATGAAAAAGAAGACTAAGACATCAACAGAGTAATGTGAAGATGAACAAAGAGATTTATCATGAGTTATGAAGAACTGGAAACTGGTCAGCAACACTCTACGGTTATGAGGAAGTAGTTCAGAGTTTCATCTATTCAGCAAGTACTCCAAAAAACAGTATTACCAAAAAAAACCCCTAAAAACAAAAAAAACAAGAGTGAATAAAAAAACACAGAGAAAACTGAAACACAGGAGATCATGAAAAGGTGAAAAGGCTGTAGCTAAGTCCTCTGGATCAGAAGACTCTAGATGGAGGGAGACCTCCCAGGAATTGGAAGAAACACACTGCCAGGAATCACGATGAGAAGAAACAACCTGTGCTTTCAGCAGAGCACAGGTTTTTGGAGGCAGATTTATGCTACTGACATGATTTTAGTCTTTCATTTAAACTGGAGGGAATACAGGAAGGGATAAGGAATGTAAGAAAGTTACCACAGGACAAGAACTGATGACATCATCAGTAGAGTCAGCATATTTGGCCATACAGTAAGGCTTAAAATTAAAAATAAATTGTCTGCCACAGAAAGGTTTGTGCTATCAAATGATGAGATGACTACTTTGCTTAGAAGCTCTTTGATAAGCTAGGCAGCTATTATCTATGGCTTTTCGCTCGAAAGTAACATCTCTGGATGTCAAAGGACTAAACAGTGTAGTTACCCCAAAAAACACTGGCAAAAGTTATTCCCCCCCGGCCAGAAGCCAACAACCACAACTCTAGGTGAAATCCAGAGCAAAACCAGCTCAGCTGCAATTGTATTAATTTGTTTCAAGGAACATTTTTACAGAAATCATTAAAAGAGATAATGATCAGACAATATTTACAGTCTCAGCTGAAGCAAAAGAAGACAACTGGAGATTTGCTAAACATACGCTTCTTCAGTTTCTGCGTCAACTGAAGCATAAAGACATCCACTGTTACTAAACCATATTGTTGCGAGGTTACTGAAAACAAAAAGCTCAAAGGAAGACCACAATAACATAACAGTAACAATAATGACAACTCTTCAAAGGATTTCTTTCCCAATAATAACTATTTGCAAAAGGAGAAATCAGGCTTTGGAGCACTCCAGTTTTACACAGAAGCTCCACCAGGAGAACCTGATTAATGAACAATAGCTAAAGAAGGAGGTGCAGTATCAACTTTTCTACTTTATCACTTCCATCTCCCAAATTACTAGAGAGGACTCTACACAAAGGAATAAGATTATACATTTTATTCACATCCTTATAATTTATATCCCCAAAATAGATTTAATGCTAATCTCTAACTCTCATGAAGAGAACAAGATCTGCAGATCCTGGCTCCCTTAAATGGTTGTATCACGGCCCATTCTAAGTAGGGGGATAGTTGGTGTGAATCCAAAAATCCAGAAATGAGAAAATTAATTCTTTATGTTACCAGAACAAAGCCTGCATGTGTCAGTTGGTACAATGGGTTTTTGCTAAAAAGGTAAAATAAAATTAAAGAACAGCTCAAGAATGAAATTTAAAGAAACACTAGAGAGAAGAAGGATTCAGGAAATTTATAAATTACATGCTCAAGGAGATATAAATAACAACTAATAAAAGTGAGCTGAATATGGGCCACTAAGAGAGCAGCAAATGAGTACACAAATAGACATAAAAAATACATGTTTGTGGGGATTTTTTTAAGTGGTACAATATTAGCTCAAAAGTCAAAGGGGATTAAAGAGCAACACATTATTCCACCAGCTGACAGCTACTAATAAAAGGCAGCAACACAGCTTGGCAAGCCCTGTGCTCCTTTTACTAATTATTGTAAAAATCTCTTTATCTGTCATGTGCTAAGCTCTGTAGTTACTACAGATGGCTAGCAGTAATAGTTTTGCCAAAGATGTGAAACTGATAAAGAAAGAACAGGATGAAAAAATAACAGAACAACTTTTGTAGGCAATTGCAAGTATAAAATTGGGCAAGACTCCAGGACTGCTGCCTTTTGAATGTAATTTTATGAAGTATGTGAAGCGACACTAGTTTTTCCTTAATATGTTTAATGGTGTTTTGCCTGAGGAAGAACCTAACCTATCTGTAGAAGAAGCTGCCTTGTGTTCTCCCTGCAGCTGCCTTTGTGTTCTCCCTAAAATGAGAAATGCCCTCACCCTATACAACTGACATCTCATTTGTTGAAGATCACTCAATGTCAAACAATCTTTGAAGAGAACAGCAAAAGATTAGAGACTTTATTTTTTTCTATTCTCAACTGATGAATGTTTAGCTACTGAACTCGATGTATATGAGTCCTGCTCTTAAAATGGACCACTTATCCTCACGCTAGTCAGTAAGCACAAGCTTTAGGCAATTACACTGGTTGTTCCCTTTTTGATTTATTAAAGGAAGTAAACAGCAACATATTTATTGACTCTTCTACTAATAATGTTTTTTTTGTAAAGCTTTTTGAATAAACAATATGATGTAGTGAATTTATTACAGGAGGGAAAATCACAGAAGCACAATGAAGACTATTCACAAAT
>WAAE01019691.1:559961-613770 GCA_013400495.1 Nicator chloris | reverse complement strand
TTTTTTTTTTATTTAGTTTATTTAATTTTTTATTTTAAACATCTAAAATCTAAACTATTTACAATTAAAAATATAGCATCAAAATTTAAAAGATACAATCAAAACACATTTATTCAAAGCTACATCTAAATATCAAAACATATGTACACGTGTAACTATAAAGCCTAATGCATAAATCCTATTCTTCAAACACTCTTCGGACAGGTGGCAGTTTCTTCCTGAGCTTGGAGGCAAGAGAGCTGTTCTGGACCAGAGGCATGGGTTTTGTGGCTAAGGGCACATAGGAGATGTCCGGGGAAAACTTCTTGGTAAGAGTGGAGCCAATCAGGTCTGCAAAGTTGAGACACAAAGTGTAACACAGGCGAGAAAAACCTAAAGCATCTGAAGCTCAATGTTTCAGGATACACGTTTCCTGGAAACTCCTAAATAGCTGCACAGGGAAACAGGCTCCTGCTGGAAGCCCCCTGAAGCCAGCCAGGGGAAAACCTTGCCCCACTTCCACAGAGCACCCACAGGAACACCCTGGCACAGCAGGGAGCCCAGAGCCCTGTGCTTTGCAGCAATGGGTCAGCTGCACATGCAGCCTCCTGCTCCTCTCCCTGCCCCACAGCTGAGCAGCCCTGCAGCTACACAGGGCACTGGGAGCAGCACAGCTGATTGCAGGGGCACAGGCAGGGCACAACTGTTCCCTGGGAATGTGCACAGGCTCTCTTGGCTGGCACAAGACCCTTCCTCCTGCCCCAGAACAGCCCAGCTCCCACCTCACTTCTTGGTGAGGCCGAGCCATGCTCAGCCTTCACCTTGTCCTCAATCAGAAGTTGCTTAATTCCCCCATGCCATGAGTAGAAGGGCAGTGGAGAGAGTGGGGGCAGATGCACACCCTGCTGTAGTATTTTGTCATTTTTGGCACAGCTAAAAAGTTAAATCAGGGGTTGTCCTGTGAGAAATGGATTTTTAGAGGATTTTTAGAGGATTCTTAGAGCTTGAATGAAAACTTACATAGTCTTATACATCTGTATGCAAACTCTGAGATAAGCTGTGCTGACTTAGAAAGGCTATTGAATAGAGAAGACAGTGTTGAGAGAGAAATTGAACTGGAAACAAATTTCAAACTATCGCCTTGCAAACAGACTAGATATTTTGGAGAATTAGAACTGTGAAAGATGCATTGTAGCAAGACCACGTGGGGTAAAATAATAGGTGATGGGTGTTAGAAGTATTAGCAGCATTGTGTGGCAGCAGCCCCTCATCACCAAATACCTTCCACTGCTTGAAAGCACTGTCTAATTTTCAAGGCCAGGCTGATCATTCGAAATTTCTAGAAGATATTTTCCCCCCCTGAAACACAGTATTTTCATTTTGGATGATGGTGATCAGGAGCAATCAGACCAAAAGTCTTTAATCCCAAGTGTCCAAGTGTGTGCAAACTTGGGGTATCACAGAGGCGAAGAAATATTCTGCTGTGCAGAGCTAATTACATCCTTGTAGCAGTATAACAGCAGTGGAATGGTTAAATTCAAATAAGAATATGCTGTGGTGGAGGATGTGTTGTGGTGCTGCCGAAAGCCCATTGAAGAGGCAGAGTAAAGAAGGGTTGGGGATGTTCCACCCTTCTCCAAAATGTGCTTGAACACTCCGTGCTCAAATTCAAAATAACCTTGTAAATTCAGTAATAGAGGCTAAAAACCAGAATCTGGAAATTTTATGAATGTTTTGATTTTCTCCTGAGCTTATCCCAGTCTCGGGAAGAGAAATATACCAAGCTACTGGACTTAACATTTGCAAATAGCCTGGTTTAGGGATTTTGGCCTAGGTGCAAGCATCAAATTATGACAAGATGAATAGTGACTTAAGTGCTTTCTTTTGTGCCAACAAGCTGCCAGCTTGGAGACATGTTTCCATTGCCTAGGTACCTGCAGGCAGGTGGATTTGGGTGGGATGTTGGTACTGGCTAGATCTTCATCTCCTTATGTATCATACATCTGTAGCAGGTATGTGTGAGTAATCCTTCATGAGAGCTTCATGTGCGTCCTTGATTGCTGTGATGTGTGTGGTGCCCTCTCCAGCTTTTCTTTACACTCATATGCAAACAGCCTTTGTGCAAAGCACAAAGTAAAGCTTCACAGGAATGTCACTGTGGTCTCTTAGGTTCTGTGACCCCAGAGAATGCAGGTAATAAGTTTTTAAAACCTGTAAGGAAACATTTTCCTGCAAAATGTTTGCTTGTTAAAACTGAGTGGCTTTCAGCTTGGTATGGTTGATTGTCCATGAAATTTCAGTGCTTTACTGGAGATATTCACTGTACAATTGAGAACTTTCCTCCTCAGCATACCAGAGCAGAGGCAGAAATCTCCTGACCCCATTAAAGTTTCATGTTACTATTTTGATCCTCGTGATTCAGTTTTTAGTACAAAATCACAGGCCTTGCAGGGAGTTCTTGGCATGTTGGTTCATGTTCCTCTGCCTACCTACCTCTGCCAGCTTGTAGAGCTCTCCTGAAACAAAACAGCTCTACTAAATTTTGGGGGGCAGTCTCTGGACTGACCCTGGGTTGCAAAATTGTCTGAAGCCAGGTTTATTTTGGGGAGAGAAACCAGCAAATGCAAATCTGTTTTAATCACTGCAAGGATCCATTCATGCCTAATTAGTGTGTACAGAAACAGCTTTCCTGGAAACACCATTATCTGCAGTTCTCTGGTTCCTGCTGCCTTCCCCCAGGCAGTGCCTTTAAACTGGGCAGAAGAGAAATTTTCTCCCTTGAATGTGACTTTTTTTGCAAACATTTGCTGCTGGCTGAGTTGGCTTTGATGCAGGTGTGGCCACTGCTGAGCTGGGTGTGATATTTGGGCACCGAACCCCGTGCTGGCAGCAACTACACAAAAACCTCACTAATGCAGGCGATGGAGGCAGCACCAGCATGCTCTGTGCAGGCTGCCCCCTTCTTCTTTTGGTGGGATTTCCAGGTTTTGGGCATTTGGCATCATAAGAGCTGGTGCTGACGGCAGAGCTCCTGGCAAGGACGTGCAACAGCTCTGGAGCTGCCGATGGCAAACTGGAAATGCTTCCCCCGTGCCTGTGGGTGCCAGGGGAACAGCTCCTGTCCAGGACAGCCACGTATTTAATGGCTCTTGGGAGGCTTTGCTGTGAATGTGTGCAGTTAAACCTCAGCCTGATCTGGGCTTTAACATTCCCAGCGTCCTGCTGTAAGAGGGGACAGGACCCAAGCTCCAAGCTGTGTTTATGCTGTAGTGCATTTGCACAAGTGTGCAAAGGTTCAGCTTCATTCCCTGCTCTGATCCCCAGTTATTCCTGATGCTGGATTAGCTTTGTGGAGTTGTGGTTTCCTCTTTGCATGGTCTGCCATAACCCTGATGCACTCCTGGGAGATGGTGGTCAGTGCAGAGGCCTTTGCTGTTCAAATAAAGCTGAGATAACTTCCTGCATGTGCATCACTTTGCATTTATCCCCTTTGGTTTTATTTGGTATTTCCTGCTCAATATTCAGAGCACTGTAAGGGCTCTGTTTTCCAGAGGATGCTCCTCTTTACCTGAACAACTGGATATCATTAGCAAAGTGTTCTGTTCCCCTTCTTTTGTCCACTCCTTACTCAGGAGCAAGTCCTTTGATAGGTTGCCTGTAAGAGCAGCTCTGGCACAGTGCTGTTGTGCCAAATTCCTCCTCCAGGCACGCAATAGAAAGTTTCACTTCTTTTTTTTTTTGCCGTGGCATTATTGTTTTTTGCTGGTCTCCCTAATGTGTGGGTCCCCCCTTGGCACCATCAACCTCCTGGGATTTTGCTTTTTCTGTGATTGGGAGATTTTTGATTTGCCAGTGCAGGCATTTGCAAGCTGCTCCTTTGGCCTGCCGTGTTTGTTTTCACCCATGACCTTCCAGAGCTCAGGAACATTTCCTTTTGCCTTGTTCATGTACAGCCTCAGCTTCTCAGAGAATGACTTACTGATTTTAATAATGCCTTTTACCCTGCTGTTTTGGTATGTTGGCTTCCCCTCTGCAGCCCTTGCTCTGAGCTTCCAAAATTTGTTTGTTTTCCTAGTTTCCATGCCGCTTGCAGGAATTTTGCTCTTTTGACTTCCCACTTGGGTGTTTGTTGTATATATTCTGTATAGGAAACATTCCTCTATGTTGCACAGAGATACTCCAGAAACACTCTAGTGCAAGAAGAAAATGTGACCCTCCAGAGGAGGTGGTCACAGGTTCAGATGTTTCTGGAGTGGCACTGGCAGGACTTAAACCTTGAGGTGCCTGTGTAACTTCCATGGCTGTGGTTTCAGAGTTTAACAGCATAAATATGTTGCTTTTGTCAACCCAGCTGGCAGGCTGCTCCATTTGAAAGCCTGTGTGCTTGTTCAGGTGTATGGATGAGGATGGGCCATGTCTTTGCTTTGGGAGTTTTTGTGGACCTACAGGAGCTTTAGGGGGTGTCTTAAGGGTTGGAGGGAGAGAAAAAAAAAAGTTTTATTACAGCAATGCAATGAAATGCAGCAGAGTGTGTTTGCAGGGCAGGACCTGCTCGAGTGCTTAGCTGAGAGCTGCACCTTTTGAATATTTATCCTGTTTGAATATACATGTACTGTATGGTTATGTAGAAATTACAAAAAATATTATTAATATTGAAAAATATTAATTATCCAGATGCATGTCTGTGAGGGAGCAGGGATGCAGAGTGCTGATGTTGCTTCTGGGACCATTGGGACTCTGGATCAGAATGCAAAGTAATTTATCTCATGAGAAAGCACGTGACTGACAGAGTGTGTTTGCAAACAAAACCTGGAGCTCACCTGATTCCAGTATTTTGGTCCGCAGGAAGCATTGCTGGGTATCTTGGTCCCTCATCCAGCATCAAGGTGATTGCTGAGATGGCAGAGAATAAATCAGGGGGTGCTTTCAGTGCTACCTTGTCATATTTCTCTGACATGATCTTTGCAGTTTTTTCTGCTGAACAAACACACACAGTAAGTGTGAGGCTTTAAAGAGTTAACTTTGAGGTCACTTTATAAAATTACTTGTTCGATGCACATAATCAATATCAATATAAACCAGGATTTTATATCTTTTCCCATGCAAAAATCACAAAAGCTGTTGTACTGCCCTTCAAATTTGCTTTGGCAACTCTAACCCAACCCTGTTTTATTAAACAGCTCTCTTTCCTCCTAATATATACAGAAATGTTTGCTGTATAAACATCTTAACTAGACATCTGCTTTTCCCCAGATATAAAACACAGTTAACTTTTTGCCCTATTCACTGAGGCTGATCACTTTTTTCTGCTGGCCAGATGAAATAAAACTGGGTTTTGCAGCAGATGCAGCCCAGTTCAGTTTTGCATGACGCAGGTGTTCCCCCAGCTGGGAAGTGTGGAATTGTGCCATTTTGCTGAGATGATGGGGAGGTTTAGATATGTAAGGGCGTTAAAAATAATTCTTCGTGTTAACAGTGGGCTTTGTCCCTGGTGGGCTCCATATGCTCAACAGCTGACTGGGGCAGCAGCTGTTCTATATTTTATTAGGAGACTTATAAAGTTAGAAACACGGATGATCATTCAAAACACAAGCAACTCTTTGCAGCCATGGAAACGGGATTCAACAACAAACTTGCATTTGTGAGCCTTCCAAGCAAAATAATCCCACTGCACTGTGTTCAGGTGGTCCTGGGGAAGTGAATGAACTTGCATTTTGATTTCCTTAAGTTCTGTTTACTCAGTCCCATTTTTTTCCCTCTCTTTTCTCCCTGTTTTCTGTTTCTGAGAAGATACTAAACTTTGCACGCAATCCTGATTTAGATTCTTCTCCAACATTGACAGATTGATATGAGAATCCTTCCTGGAGTGTGCTCTTGGTAATGGTCATGGCAGTGGGATACAGAGAAGGCTGAGGAAACACTCTGCTCTCATATAATTTTTGGGGATTTCTGTGTCCCTTATAATCCAAGTAGCTCTTCAAACTCTTCTTGCATGTTTGATGCACTTCCATACAATTTGCAGGGAACAGGTGAAGCTCTGCTTGCCTGGAGAATTGGAGGACCTGTAGGTTTCCCTCGTAAAAACGTGCAGGTTTTTTGGTGTACAAAAGCTCTCCTAGTTCAGGCTCTGGACCATCTTCTCATTCTGACTGTGGGCTCCTTTCAGGCTCATTCATGTACCCCACCCCTACCCAAAACAAAACCAACCACCCCCTGCCAGTTTCTGCACGGCTCAGCTCTGCTCCTGTTTTGGTTTGGAGGGGCTGCTGTTATTCCAGCTCCTGGCTCTCATGGAAGCACTGCCCACACCCAGTGACCGCCTTCAGGCGCAACCAGCCTGCAGAATAGTGACAAATGGCTGGATCTGCACTCCTGAGCTGTGTGACAACCTCTGACTCAGCCAGCTTGGGCTCTCAGTGGTCCACTGGACACCAGGATCTTGCAAACAGACAGGGAGCAGGGCAGCAGGACAGTTGTGTGTAAATAACATGGATTGAGCCAAGTATCCTGCAGAGTGAGGTGTGCAGGACTGTGCAGGCTGAGGATGACTTGGGCACGTGTGTGAGGTACAACTGCCTCTGCTGCTCCTGCCGTTTGGGAGGTGTATAAATATTTTTATATATAATGATCTGTTTTGGGTTACTTTCAGATGAGCAGAGATTTAAAAGCAAGGCTTAAAAAGGCTGTTGGTGAAACTGATATAAAAACTGGTAGAGTAAATCCTTGGGGCAGAGCCTGGCAGCTTGGGGACTTTAGGGATGATTTGTGTTGTTCCTTAATTTGTTCCAGGGACCAGCCTGGTGCCCTTCAAGTCTGGGGTCTTAAGGAGGCAAAGCCACTTGAGCCTCCTCTGGGCACCTCTCAAGAGAGAACTGCCCCTTTTTAAGCTTAAAAGCTCTAAAAGTGATTTTCTTGGAGTGGGCAATGCTGAATTGCACAATTTGGAAGCTAAAAGTTGGTGTAAAAGAACAGTGCTGATGTTGGGGGTGGAGGGGGGTGGCTGAGCGGCAGCACAGCTCGTTTGCAAGGACAACCTGCATTGAGAGAAAAAGTTAATTTAACGACTTGTAGAGATGACCATGTGCTGTTTGCCTCGGGAATTGCATGGAGGAGCAGGAGGCTGGAGGCATCTTGCTCAGTGCTTGTGTGGAACGAGGAGCTGCCTTACAGACTGAGTGGATTTGTGGTGATGAATGGGGAGGAAGGAGCTCCCTACGAGCCAAACTCTGTAACAGAGACTTTTCACCACGGCAAGCCCCAGTTAAATCCCACTGTGGAGCAACTGGATTTGTCCTGGTGAGCCCCTCCCTGTGGGGGGGGAGGAGGGGTGCCAGGGGTCTGACCCCACTGCTCCGGGCCCCAAGCACAGAGAACGTGACCCAGCACCAGCACCGTTTTCTGGCCTGTGCTGCAGCCACGTGCTCCGAGCCTTTTGGCAGATGAGGGGTTTGTTTAAAGCCACAAATGGCTTCCTGAAGGAATGATCATTGGATAACGGGGTCCCGCTCTGCGGTCTGCCTGGGTGGGGAGGATGTGTTGCCCTCAACCACAGTGGTTGTGGCCTGTTCTTCTACAAAGGAATTGTGTTTTTAGTCTTCCAAGAACTCATCCTGTATGGGCCAAGGTCTGGATCCCTCTGACTGTTCAGACCTCAACACGGCTTTGCCAACTCCCACAGTACATGACAATAATAGCAGTAGTAACAAACTACCTCAAAATAGACCAAATACAATATGGTAAGAGATCTTTATTAAAAATTTTGTACATCAGAGGATTAACTACTACATTTTAAACAAGAAATAAGATTTTACATATTACAAAAGATGTTATTAGTTCTTGAATTAGAAATAAATTTTATGAACACTGTACATGATACATCTGAGTTGTAAGAGCAAGAACAGGACCGAGTGCCTGAAAAGGATATAACTTAATAAGAGAATGCACTCAATTCTTAGTATACAACATAATATTTCTGGAAAAATAGTATGTTAACTTCAGTCTGAAAATGCTGCATCCCTCTAATCAGTAACTAGCAACAGTGTTCTCAAGGACATTTGTGCCCTGCCTGGTGATTTCCCATTTGGAGTTTCTTTCTTTGTTGGAGACATTTTCTTCCTATGTTCTATTTTTCTTGGAGAGAGCATAATGTTATTCCATGGTATGGTTAACACAATCTGCATACAAAAACCTGATGCAAAGCATTTCTCACAATGTCACTTCACCTCCAACCCAGATTAGAAAAACCAACTGTGATAGCACATAAATGTCTACAGAAATAGATTTTTATTTAGTTACCTTTTGTTACAAAGTAGTTAAAAATAAGAAATATATTTTAGCTTATCAGATAACTGTTACTTTGTGTATCATTCGTACTACATAATTTTTTTCTTTTTTGAGATTCAGTGTAGCTGCATTAGAATTTAAAATAAAAACAAAACAGAAGATCACTTTTAAATCGCATGACCTATTTGGCTAGGAAGGGTGTGTGAAGTTTTACAGGATAGTATGAACATACAGTTCTCATATAAAAGCATAGTATGTATCTAGTCCAAGGAAGGTAATAAAAAAAGATTTAAATCTTTATACAGAAAGTGACAATGCCCATGTTATACTATGGAACACATCTACTAATTTGGAATTACAGGTGTAATGTGTGAATAAGAGATATCAACTTACTAAATAAATTCTTTTTAAAAAAGAGAGAAAAATCTATAAATAAAAATAGTAAGTGCTTTCTTTCCGATAATATTCTTTGGCTGCTGCGAGTGCCAGCGGAGGGTTACTGCAAACACTAAAAGGCATAAGGTCCCACGATGATCGTTAACCTCAGCACCGAGCTCGTGCGGTAGTTCAGGCTGTTCACTGTCAGCATCTCCAGGTCCACGATGTGCTCCCTGGGGCCTGACAGGGACTTCACCAGCACCAGCATCGCGCTCACCGCGCTGGTTTGCTGCAACAACGACAACAACACAACGAAGCTCAGCTCAGTCCAACCCACAGCAACTCCCAGCGGCGTCCGTGCCGCTGTGTCACCGCTCTGTGCAGGGCTGTGTCTCAGCACAGGCGTGCACCAGGCGAGGGTGCTTTTAACACTTCCAAAGGGCCCTGACTAATCTCACACCTGCCTGTGCTGCAGGGAAAACTCCACCTGACTGAGGCCCAGAGGAGTTAAACTGCACTGCAAAATCTGTTCCTGGTTATGCTGACTCCCCCAGAGGATGTGGGAAGTGGTAATCTATCCCAGGATGATCTTTGTTTTTTACCCCGTCTATGAGCTTTTAAAATAGAGAGAATAAGTAAAACAAGAGCCCTGATGTGTTTAACAGTGAGGTAGTTTGTTCAGTGGAGGGAAACTCAGAAGTCTGTCTTCTGTCTCATGGCTCATACTCCAGAAGTTGTGTTGTCCTTGTAAATGCTGGGAAGTTTTATTACTGGTGTGTGCCTATTGCTATCCCCCCATCTTGCTCTGCTTCAAAGCTCTTCCCAATCTGGGGTTATGCTGCTGGTTTGTCAAACAGCTTTCTCTTTTCCAGATGATGCTAAAAGGGTCAACCCCATCTCTCCCTTCGCCTACTACAAATGGTTTCTCCCCGTGTCACATGAGTTGGGTGCACAGATGAATCCAATGCATCTGCTGCATCCAGGAGCCAGCTCAGCATTTTACTACAACAGTAGGAATAACTTCCAAGTAAGCTTTTGTTTACCACAGTCCCCTGGCAGGAATAAACACGTGCTTCCTTATTTAGGGCCTGTGATTTCTTGTTGGGTGGCAACAGGAGATGGGAATTGTTACTCCAAGGGTCAGTCTGAGGGCCACACTGGGGTCTAACCCAAGTGGGACCTGCAGTGATCTTGTTTTTATTTTAAGCAAATATCTGTTTGTATTTTGGGGGTAGTTAGGGGGTTTTGATGTGTAACCTGTAATCCAGTGCTTTCCCTTGGATTTGTTATGTCACAACAAATGATATATGGATGAGTAGTTCCCTGTTCCCACCTTGGGTAAACTTGGAGTAAATGGTAATACCACTTGTGTCTGTCTTCTGTCTCATGGCATAATCTCCTGACTTGAAGGAAAAGAATTAAACATCAAAACCTCCTAATTACTGTATTTCTGATGTAAGATTTTTGTGCTGAATCTGTTTTACTGAAAGTAAAGCCACATACGAAGGAAAAGTTATTTCCTGGGAATTTGTAAATATTACAGGAGTTCTAGAAAATGAGATGTCTTCCCAAAAAACCCCTTAAAAAGCAGATGTTCTAGACACTCCCATTTGTGTGTATCTACTTGAATGTATCTCACTAACAGGAAATACTGCTATCCCAAGTTTTTTGAACTTCCCTGGTTTTTATTATGGGAAAAAAAGGTTTAATTATGTTTCAACATAAACCCACTGGAAGTTGGCCTGAGCTTAGCTTGGGATAGGGCACAAGTTTCTAGAATGCTGTTACTGATTTCTTCTTTTGCAAAATGAGCAAGGAAATTAAGGTAATTGTACAAGGAGTCTTTCTATAATTGTGTCCTAAATAGATTTATCTAAGGTGTTAGTACAGAGAGGGGAAGGCAGGGAGTTATTTTGTGTGGATCTGACACGGGTGTCCCAGGTTTGCTAAATATTCCTGAGTTGAAAGAAGCAGTTGGAGTCACAGTTTAGGGTTTTCAAGTAGGAAAGTAAAAGGCTTGTTAAAAACTGGAAACCAGTTTTCCAGTTAGTAAGGAAGCACCAAAAAGCTGCTGAACTTCGGGGTGTCCTGGAAGCCTTATGGGGGCATTTGAGGTTGTCACAACGATGGGGCAGTGTGGAGGCAGGGTCTGAGTGCCCCCAATACTCACTCTCAGGTAGAACTCTCCGTTCTCGTTGCCAGACTTGATCCTGAAGGTGTTGATGGTATTGGGGTAGATGGTGGTGGCCTGGATCTGGAAGATGTCAGAGGGCACGGTCCTGTCGGAGCGGATGCTCATGTACTTGTACACCACCGAGTAGGGCAGCTCCCGGCAAATGGCGTTGGACACCGGGCACACGCAGCGGCTGCCGCACAAACAGGGGTAAGAGCACAGGAAAAGACATTAAAATACTGCTTTCTGGTTCATTCCATCATGTCCCCTCTTGAGGATGAGCCTAAACCCACAAGAGTTTATTTTTCTCTTACTTCTCCGAGGTAAGGACGTAGGGCTCTTGGCAAGGGTTTCTGGGGTAACAACGGAACCCTCCATGGTAATTCCAGCAGATTTCGTCCTCTCTGCATTCATTAGTGGTCTCACACTCATTTATGTCTAGGAGGAAGGAGGAGGGACTGTGTCAAAGCAGATGGAAATGGGGTTGCTACAAAGGTACTACAAAAAAAACCTGCTTGTCTGTTGAAACCCATCAATTTTCCATGCTCTTGTCCTTGTCTTGTTTTCTGGGACCCGGCTATAAAGGGTTTCTCTAAGCAGAAGTGGAACAAACTTGGTTATTCGGTGTTAAGCAAGACTGAATGTTTTTAGCTGACTGGAGATGCACATTAATCATGTATATAATGCAACTGTGGAAATGCTGTCAAGTTTATAATTAGCAAAGAATGATTTTACAGCAGAAGGTGTCCTAGAGACAGAGGAAAAATGTCCCAAGGCAGAATTGTGATTACCTGCCTTTTGCAGCTTCTCAGTTGTTATAACCTGGGTTTCATGGTCTAAAGTGCTTCATTAATGGCTACATTTTCACCAAAATAGCTTTAGAAGGAATAGTGAAAACTCGTTTATTGTGCAAAGTAGCGCTTCTTCTTTTGCCTGGGAAAAGAACCCTGAAGGGAGGTGGGGACTGTGAGCCTTGCACTGTATTATTGCTCTATGTCCTGTCAGTGCCAGAGCCCCTCTGTCTACCCACATGGTCTCCTAAATTTCACACAGGCACAGAAAGGCTTTATCCAAATGTAATCTCCTGGAAGGCACAAACAGGTTTTCAGATGCTTAAATCAACCATCCTGCAATGCTCACTGTCAGCTGCTGTTCTTCAGAAGGGAAAGAAGTTAATCAGGATTTTGTAGGACAAAATACTGATAAGGAAGAGTTATTTTCTCATGTTTTCTGGCCCTAATTCTCACACCTCTTTATTTCTAAAAATACGTACTGTTAAATCAGGTTCTGCATTACAGAAGCAATAGTTCTTGCACTTAATGTATGGTTCTGCAGTATGCTCTGATAAGATGCAGAGACTTTTAGCACCACTGAGAAAAAAAACACAAGCCTAAAAATCCTGGCATTTGGTGGCACCTGGCCAGAACATTTATTTTTCTACACACGAATTATCTAAGCTGCTGAAGGCTTGCATTTTTTTTCTCCTATTATCAGAAGAAACATATCTTTAATTTCTACTGTGACTGGATTTAGGAATCTTTCTGAAAAGAAACATGATATAAAGCCATATTTTGTGTCTGTAAAAAATGACCTGGATTTATTCAGGGATGCTTATCTCAAATTTAGACCCACTACCTTGACATCCAAGACAAGTTTTACCTGCGGGTTGCAAAAACTGAAATTTTGTCCTAGGAATCCAAAGGACTTGGAGTTTGAGCTGAAGGATTCAAATGAGATTAGAAGATACTTAATGAATCATCAAGTACTTTATCAACATATCTTCTGCTATCAGCACAGTAATGCTGTCGTGCAATACAACCATTTAGCTAGCAATCATCCTTAGCCTTGCCTGAAGTGGTATAAATAATGCAGGGCTGAGCCTGCCAAGGGGAGGGCACTTACCTTGGCATGTCCTGCCTCCTACTACCTGGTATCCTTCGGGGCACACACAGGAGAACTTCCCTGGCTCGTTGACACACTGGTACTGACATAGGTAACTTGAGGTTCTGCATTCGTCAGTGTCTGCAGAGAGCAAAAGAGCTTCGTGTTATTGGCTTTTAAAGTTTACCTTGTTACAGAACTAAATATAATAGCTGAATGCTTGGGGAAAAGAAATCGAAAATGAATTCTCCAAAACCTGAAATGTGGTGCTGAACCCCTTGAGAATGAAAGCTCAGCTGCTGGGATTTTGTTAGTAATCCTCCAAAAGAAGAATTTTGTATTTGAAGAAGCAGAAGCTAAATTAGACTTCAGAACAGGTTTGGGAAAATAACTCTTGAAATTGTGTATGCTTGCAGTATTCCAAAATGTGATGACTTTGAGGAAAAAAACCCACAGCTGTGAGATTAGTTAGTAAGGCAAAAATGTTGCCTTTGTACTTGTGCCCTATGCTCATGGAGTAGCTCTCTGGGAAAGAGGGAAAGGTCTTTTTTTGCCTTCTAATAATAATCAGTGGATACCATTCTCCTGCTTTTTTATCCTTGTGTATCCATCAGTCCCTCGTGAGGGAAGCCTGGTGTGAAACAGAACTGAACAGTGTATGCCATCAACAGGAAATGAATTTAAACCCATCAAGAGGAGGGCTTGGCTTGGAAAGCACAGAGCTCCCTCCTCCTACCTCTGAGCTAAGCCCAGCTCTTGGGCTGGGGTCAGGGATGTCCTTGGAGGCTGCATACTTGCTGTTCCCTGTTCTGTTCAAATAGGATTAGCTTAAGAAGCTTGGCTTAGCAGAGGGAGCATCTGTAACAGCTTGTCCAGCTCATTGGGGAGGGTAGTGGTGAAGCAGGGACCTCTCTGGCTCCAAGGCTGGTAGAAAGGATGTGGGCTCTAAGGGTGAGGTCATCATGTGTCCAAAAGGAGATTAGGGCACCCCTGTGGAGCCTCTGGCAGAGGAAATAAAGTGTTGATTGTATAATCATCAGAAGACATGCTGTTTGTGTACACAGAGTACAAAGCACCTCAAAAGCACACTTGTTGCTCCCTTAAAATCAGAAATCGGAGGTTTTGTTTTCAGAGGAGCCTAACAACACACACAATTGCCCTTGTTTTTGGTGTGCATTCCTTTCCGATTCATTTAATGGTCATCAGCATTAGACCACCCACAATTCCATGGAGTTTGTGCAATCAGGGTTCAGAAACCTCTTTCTTCCCACTTGGGATCTGAAGTGCAGCAATCTCTGTCCTGTTTTGCACTTGCTATAGAGAAACCCGTTCCTACCTGTACCTGAAAGCAGCTGCAGCTACTTAAATGTGAATTAGCTCCCTTTGAACCATAATAAATAAATATCTTAAGGATTTTGGCTATAAACTGTACCCACAGAGTGTCTCCACTTCAATTCTGTCCCTTAGTTCACAGAAAGGCTTCTGGGAAAACAAAAACAAACGAAAAAAATTGCTTTTCCAAGACAAAAAAGAAGTCCCACCTTCACAGTTGATTCTGTCACTGCTTAGCTCAAAGCCTGGATTACACTGGCAGATGAAAGAACCCAGGATATTGTAGCACTGCTGTGCACATGGGTTGTTGGCATCACATTCGTTTATGTCTGAAAGGAAAAATTAGATATTTATCTTGAGTAGGTGGTAATTAGGCTTGGTGGATTAGTCCTCAGGCTGGGCCTGTTGCTCAGCAGAAGCTCAGCTGGCTCTATCAATGTAGATCTGCAGTCACTGGAGCAATGTTAGATCTGTGCTTTGCATTCCATGTAAAAACCAGTATTTTTCCAGGAATGAGAGTTATTCTAATGTGTGATGAATTCTCCCAAAAATGTTTAATGTGGCTATTAAACTCCACATTCCAGCGCCTTTTTTTCAGGTATGAAATGCCAAGTCTCTATAAATAATTGATATAAGGAACACATACTGATAAGGCCTCTCAGCATGCAGTGGTTAAGATTTATTTGAGCTATTTATTACTCTGAAAATTTGTCTTTTAAATTCCATTGCAATTATAACATGAGCCTTTGAGGCCAGTAGAGTTCTGCAGAGCTCTAAGGCCTAGACCATATTGGGGGAAGGTATTTCTCTGTGCTACATTTTCCATGGCGTTGCCCATCCCAAGAACATTTTGAGGACACTGGTATGAGAAGAGAAGCAATTTTTAATGAGAAGTTTATGTAAGTCTAATCAACTCTGGAATCTATAGCCCTTGTTTGGCACAGACTGTTGATTAACTGCTGCTCCTGTCAGTCTGTAGATTTTAGTGTTTTCCCTTGTATTTCCATCCTGCATGTTTTCCGTTCATGTTTGTTTTTATCAGATATCTCCGTGAGTAGAGAGCTGTACATGGAAAAAAAACCTTCATGTTTTATGGCTTACAAAGCTCATGGCTTGTAAGTGTCAGCAACACTGTAAATTTACAGATACACCTAAAAACTGGCAAAGATGAGGCACTCAGAGAAATGAAACCAATGAAGAGGATATGAATTCTCTGCATAATGAACCTCCTGGTCCTGAAAATGAATGATAATAGGGCAAAACTCATCGCAGTGTCTTTTTCTTCCTCTGAGTTCATTTCTGGCAGCAGTGCAAAGGATGTACATCATTCCTCCTCCAATACCAGCAGGAGGAATAAATTAGGTGGCCAAAGCCCCAGCTCTGTTCATTTTCCAAGAAATATTGACCCGTTTTCAATATAGGCAGAAGTTGCTACACAAATGTAATGTGCAAATGTACAGCTGTCAGGTGTTGCTGTGGCAGATGTGAGAATTTATCTTGATGCAGCAACCATTCATTTATAAATATTCTCCCAAGGCTTTCCTCCCCTTTACCTGGCAGAAATGTGCGTGATGAGGCTGGGAGGCTGGAAAGCCAGGGAAGGGGTGTTTGGTGAAGTGCTGAAAGAATCCACCTTCCATTTGAGCCATGGAAAGGCACCAATAAGTGACTTTTGTCACGTGGTTCTGTTGTGTCCATGGGCAATTTTTAACATCCTATGATTTGGTGAGAACCCAGCAATTCCTGTCTCAGTTCAGAGCTGTGCAGTGTGCCAGAGTGCTTGATGAGGTTCGGCAATGCTTGGAAGAGATGGTGGAAGGTGGAAAACGCAACCTGATTTTTCTGTGTATATAATATAGATTTTTATGTACAGAAATTACATCTATAAGGAACTGACCATCTCCATCACTAGTCTCTTGATTTTATAGCCATTCTCTCTGTGCTCCTGCAGACAGAGTTACCTTTTATTATTACTCTCATCCTTCTAGAGCAAATGTTACGATCTCAAACTTGACGTCAGTCTTAAAGTTTTACTGTGCAGCTTCCCTGAGTGTTTTATTTCTGAGGGCAACATCACAGCTGAAAGGGCACTCTTAGCGACCCTTGTTTCAATTTTTAACTTTTTCTAGATATTCAAATGTGACCTAAAGACTTTCTTTACCATGTGCTGAGGGTAATTACTCTTAATTGCAGAGGTATTGTATTGATTCCCTTGATTCCCGGTTCTGGCCTTTGCCGTGTGAACTGGCAATAATACCAGGAAGGCCAATAATAAAGCAGAACTGAAAGAATAATTAAATCTAGGATTAAATACTGAATATAAAGCTTTAGATGTTCCTTGGAAATCTGCTATGCCAACAAAATAGCAGGTGTTCAAGAAAGCTCTCAATTTTTCTCCAGCCCTCCTGTAATTCTCGGATGAGCCGCAGAGGAGGCTCTCGGTGCAGTGGCTGTTCATTTCCTGTCAGTTTGTGCCAGTGTCTGTGTGTCCGGGGGAGCTGCTGAGGAGTTCTTACCTACACAGGTGTGGTTGTTGGATGCCAGCTGGAAGCCAGCGTTGCACTGGCAGTAGTAGGAGCCGGGCGTGTTCACGCAGCGGTGGTGGCAGTACGGGGGGAGGGTGCACTCGTCGATGTCTGGGGCACCAAAAAACACCAGTTAGTTCACGTGGAGGCACAGCACTTCCCTGCTGCTCTCTCCTGTCCAGGGAAAGTTAATTGCACTTGATTAAAAGCAGGAGGAAAGCTTATGTGAGCTGGGCACTGCTTCCGTGGATATTACAAGATACACTTCAGCTTTTCCTGTAAGTGACTATTTTGTGACAAGCTTTTATGCTCCTTGTCTTCACTGTGCATTCCAACTTTATTTTATTGACTCAGTCCTGCAGTAGTGGTTGGTCTGGTTAATTTTGTGTAGTTAAAACTCAGTGTTTTGTTCAGCTTTCCCTGATCCCTGAAGATCGGACACGGTGCTGACCAACACAGCCAATGTGGCTTGGAGCTCATTTTCCCAAAAACTCGCATGCAGCACTCCTGGCACGTACTAAATCTTTTCAGCTCCATTAGGAACAGTCCAGATTTTCTGTGCAAGTACAGGGGAATGGCAAGGATCGAGAATTAATGGGCCTGAAAAGGAAACAGGTGGTTGTGCTTCCACAGGGATCCCCAGAGCCTGCCTTGCTCCCCAAGGGTTTCCCATTGCTCCCATTCCCCTGGCTGCCTGTCCTGGATACCTTCCCACCCAGCAGCACCACACCTGGCTGTGCCTCTCGGGCACTGAGAGCCTGCCATGGCCTCTCCTTGCAGGTCAGCCCTGCTTTTGAGGTGGAGCAGTCTGCCTTTCCAAGAGTCAGCATTCCTGGTGTGCATCGGAGCAGAGCTTTCACCTGCCACCAAAAAACGTGCACCACCCCATTCCCTTACCCCTCTGCATTTTAAAATGCTTCCCTGGAGCCTGGAGGAGCGAGTGGCTCTGGTTTTGCCTGGAAAACATGTTTTATTATTCTGTTATTGTGTGTGTGTGTGTGTGCAGTGGCTGCCCCGAGCGTGGTCTGCTGGAGCCTGGTGAAGAAATCCACCGCCGTGCTTGGGGCTTGTACACAATGGGACATTTCAAAGGATCAACACTCACACAAATCAGACCAGTATTCACTGGAACAAAGAAAGGCACTTCCCACATCCATGCCAGATCTTGAGTTTCCTACCTCCAGCTGTTTCCACCATAGATGTGTTTAAAAAGAGGCCAAGACTTTTTTTTTTTTTTTTTAATAATGAGGAAAGTGTTTGTTTTAATATCAAGTGAAAAAATAATCTTTAGAAGTTAACCCTTTCTTTGTCAAATTTAGGGCTGAACTTAGTGGAGTGTTTTGGATGATTCTGAATGAAAAGGCTTACACTGGAAAATTCCTGGCTATCCATACAGTAGCAATTGTCACTGTAACTCTTGTTGCAGAGAGAAATTTGGAAGTGGAAATGGAATAAATTAAGAAGGCACAGTAGATTTCCATCCTTGACTTTTACAGGACTAAGCTCTTTTAAGTAACTTTAAAAAATAGGATTATACATATGAGCAATGCTTTGGTACATTTATACACATAAATGCTTTCAGGATCTGGCTCTTATTCAGTGGGAATTTTCCTTGTGGGATTAGGCACATCAGCTCTGGGCAGATCTAAGGGCTGAGATTCATCTGATCAATTGGGCCAAATCTGTTTGAAGCGACGCTGGTAAACAATTCATTCTCTCTGCAGTCATGCATTTCAGAAAAGACTCATTTGGCAACAGATGAACAAGCAAATTGAAAAAAAAAATTAGAAAAAAAGTCAGAAATTGTTAGTGAATTTAGATTAAAATCACACAATTGTTAAAAACGTGTCTTTTTTTCTCCCTCTACCTTCAAGCCAAAATAGTCTGGAAAAATTTCTTTCAAATTTGAGAAACATTTCCTCCCATATGGAGAACCTCTATCAAGATCTGGCCCCAAGAACATTTTCTGGCTAAGCTGTTATAAAATCCCCAAAGACAGGCTTTATTCTGAAATGCTGACAGTACTAACTGTTGGGATGTACTTGTAATTTAGGTCAGTGTGTAATATGTAACACAGGTGTCATTCTTGGTTTTGACCTAAATAGGAGAAGGGAAATTTCACTTTCCAGACAACTTCATGGATAGATTTAGATGCATAAATGTGTTCACATTTAGGTATAAGGGTCTAGGACTCTCATTTCTTCTCAGTTCTGTCCTGTTTTCCAGTGAGACTTTCATTTAGGACCATGGGTCTTGATATCAGAAGTGCTGTTGCATGGCAGTAATATAATTTACCTGCTATATAAAAAATCCAAATAAACCCCATATAAAAAAAATAAATCCACGACCTTCCAAAACTATTCCTCTACCTACATTCCAAATTAGTCATCCTACTGCTGCACAGAGAACTGAGAAAAATCAGATACACCTGTGTTTATACCAAGTTGACAGTTCGGGGCATGATCTACATCTCTTAGGAAAGAGGTAAGAATTTTTGGGTTTATTTCTACAGCCCTTGGATTGGAATCCTGAAAGAAAGAGCCATGTTCAGAAATTGAAGTTATTCTAGGTGTGTGCTAAAATCTCCTCAGTTTTTTACCTATGGCCACAGCAAGGTTTTCTGAAGAGATTAAGAATAAAAAATGTTTAAATTCTTACATACATTGAAATGCAGGATCCCTGAGAGAGGAAAACCTCGAATTCTGTTGAGGAAAAAACCCAACCTCAAACCCTTTTCTCCTAAGCTGCATAAAACCAGTGCAGTGTCTTAGAAGAGGCTGTCTTGAATGCGATGTGTAGATGTGACTCTCTTCCTTCATAGTTGTTTTTATTATCTGACAAACCCAAGGCTTGAGGCTGGAGTGCCTCTAGAAGCAATTTATCCATTGAAATGGTGATTAAAGAGGTGTGAAATGCCGGCTGAAGGAACAGGGTGATGGCACTTTGGCACGATGTCCCCACCTGAGGGTGGGACAGGAGAGATGCAGTGTTTGCCTTGCACTTGGATTTAATTCCATGCTATGCTTGCATGGCTCCCAAGGGTGCCAACAGCTTATCTTGGCACAGAGAATAAAGCCTGCTGGGTTTTAGAGGCTGCAGCTCTCCTGTACCTGCATTCAGAGTTTCCATCTCTTTCATTTGTGCTCATAACGCTGAGTCCTGGAGCGGGGCTGGGGGAGGGAGTGCTGTGTCCCACGGAGCCGGAGTTGAATCTCGGGGAGAGATGTGCTTTGCTGCCATCGGGGACTCGTGCCAATATCTGGGGCACTGGGCAATGCCCCAACACAAACAATCACACAATGGGAACTATTAGCAAATGAACTCCAAGTGTTGATTATCCTTAAAATAGCTCCTCGGCCCATGTTTTAGTGATTAATTATTGTGGTAAAGTGACTATTCCATTGCATTCCAAAGCGAGACAGCTGTTTCACACTACACATAGCCATCTGCTCTATGACCAATATGAAGTTTGCAACTGTAGATAACGAAAGAAAACCATTGAATGGAAAGCAACACCTACCAACACACTGGTCCCCTCGTTTCTGGTAGCCTGGAGGGCACTGGCAGCTGAAGGACCCTCTTAAATTGACACACACTTGGTCAGCTCTGCAATTGTGGGTTCCAGTTGCACATTCATCTATATCTTTACAAAAAAGGAAACAAGTGCAGTATTAGTCATTACATCTACTTAAGGTACTTAGCCTGTGGAAATGCTTTACACATCTTCAAGCTACCTATAGGAAGTGAAAAAAAACAGGCAGAAAAGTTCAAATGCACTCCCAAGATGTCATCTCAACACTTGCAGCTATCAGAAATGTCATAAAGTTTTGATTCTTGTAAACTGCCTTTGTAGATTTTTTCAGATATGGCTATTTTAAATATTTGTTTGTCAAATACCATTAATATTTTAGTCTAGAATTTTCTGTAAACTTCTTGCAGCTTCATTGTATTTGAATCATTTGCCTGTTTTGTTTTGCTTTGGTTTTTTTTCCCACGCTGGGTGGATGTTTCATGCTGAATTACTCCAGAAAATTTCAGCAAATGTAGTTCAGCTATTTCTCAAGAAGGAGAGGAGTTAAAAATATGTTGTTTTGATGGTACTAAAAGGACTCTGCTGATCTCTTGTGTGGTTCCCGTGCTCCATGCTTTGGACAGGGACTTGGAACTTGGTATGTGGTGGCCTTCTCATCAGGAAGAGATCTGCCTCTTGTCATTCCCATGAAAATTCCCCTAATTCAGTCAATCTGTTCAAGTCTCTGGAAACGGTTTACGTATGTTTGTATTTGCACAGTACAGCTAAAACTGCAAGTTCCAGCCCGATACTTTTCAGAGTAATTCAGGCAGCTTTTAGTTTGCACTCAATGCAGGTTTATACAAGTACAAAACCAGCATTTTCATTTTGCCTGCTCATTATGACTGCTGGAGGTACTTAATTATAATTAAACTGCATGTGCTGACAAATGAATTACAATTTGCTTTCTCATCTGAACATCCAAAACGTTGGAGAGCTTTTTATTGTAACATGACACAGTACAGTGAGATGACTTTTTAATTTTGGCATCGTACACAATTTGGAGACTCTAGGCTGAACAAACAAATTCCTTAAAACTTATGATCTCTAGTTTACAAATCTCAGCTGACCTCTCTATTTGTATAGGCACTGGGGATGTTAGAACATCACCAGTGGCAGATTCTGGGTGGTGCTTTGGAAAAAATGATGGATTCTTTCTCGTAACAAATGAAAACAATTCCTACCACAAGATTCAATAAAAAATAAACCATCAACAGTTTGAATTAATTCTCAGCATTTACCCTTTCCCCAAATGTCCAAATATTTTACATACATCTCTTCCCTTTATTCGACAGGGAAGCTAAAGGCCTTTTATGTTAGGCTGCTCTTTGCATTTCTGCACAGTGTCAGTGCCGAAGCTGCTGTGCTGCTGCAGGATTTGCTGAGCTCACTGTTGTGTCCTGACACTGAAAAGCACATTCCCAGGTGTGAAGAGTTTTGGGGACTACAACTGGCTACCTCCTGCCACCCCAACATCGGGCAGCTCAAGGCAAGTCTTTGCAGGGACCTTGTGAGCTTTGTACTCCTGGTTCCTACAAAAGCTGGAAATAAAATACTTGTACAATTCCAATCCTTTTTGTTGCAGACTGTGCCAGAACAAATAAAATTTATTTGATCTTTAGGAGCTTCATATATGAGTAAGCATGAGTTGCCTTTTAGGATGAATTAGTTAAAATGCATTGAATAATAAGCTACTCTAGCTAAAACGATTCATAGATTTACTAATGTACCCATGGTCTTTGGCTGTTCCTGATGGTAAGTTCAGCTGGACAGAAAAACAATTATTCCCAATTATTGTCTGCTCACTGCCTCCCCATCTGGAAACCCTTGGAGGGTTTTGATGTTCTGGCCAAGATCTGGGTTTGTAAAAGGTGGGACGTGAGGGTGGGCAGGAGAGCAGTCTCCTGCTTTCCCTAGGGAAGGGTGGTAAGGTTGCCATGCTTGGGATGGGTCTGCTCCCACCTGTGCAGGGACACCAGTGCTGGTAGAGCAAGGCTGGTGGCCCAAAGGTTGTGTTTGAAGGAAACACGGCAGGAGGAGAACAACAGGCACCTGGAAAGGTTTCAGTGCTGGCATCTCCAGCATTGCAGTAGTTACAGATGTGTCCTACTGTTGTGACTGATACAGGGGTGAGGAAGTGAGCGAAGATTTCCGTGCTGAAAGCAGTGCCAAATGTGGATTGTGTTGGTGCAATCCCAGAGCAGCCCAGCCCTCGTGGAGTATGGGAAGGAGCACTGGTGGATTTAGCAGTGATGCTGCAGCTCTGCCTGTGAGCGAGGCCAGAGAGGAGGCTCCAGCTCTTGGCACTCAGTGTGACCCAGATCACTGTCCATTACAGAAATAGTCTGTTTCCTAACTGTCCAGAGAGTTACTGGAGAAAGAGGTGTGGGAGTCATCAGAAGGAAGCAACAGCAACACTGGAGTTTCCTTGGCATGTGGCAGAGCAGCTCCATTTCTCTCTGAGGTGGCAGAGGCAGAGATTTATTTACCAATGCACACCTACTTCTCTGCCCATGGGAAATGGCACCATCCCACACTGGGGACTGGAGATTGATTTGGGATTCCCACTATGTGTTTGTGGCTCTTGAGTGGGTAGATTGGCTATCTGCAGTTCTTCAGGGTCTTACCCTGAAACTCAAGTTTCCAGATTGTTTTCCCACTTATGTCCCCCCCTGCAGGGAAATCATTCACTCCCAGGTCTTCATTCCATTATTATAAGCACTTATTTTTCCAGTTGAAATCAGACTTTTCCAATCCATGAAATTCCTAGATTTACCATGGTTCTCGCAGTGCCTTCTGACCTGACAGTGATTTTGAGGTTCCTTCAAATCCTGCTTTTAGCCTGTATCAAAAATGGGAATGAGATGGGAGTGATACGAAGCACATATTCTTACCTAAATTCTACCACCTCATTCCATTTGATATTTCTTGACAGAATCCCTGGGCTTAAGTGTGAAAAGTACATGAGGCATTGGGAATCCAAACTTTTGGGTTCTGCCTGGTGCAGACACCCATGGCCATGATTTGGTCTCTGAGAAGACACTGCAATCTGGGGCAAGGGTGTGACAGAGGAAGATCACAGAGCTCACCAGCTCTAATCCTGAGAGCAAGATAAATTTATCTGACCTTTCCTCTCTAGCACAAATGCTTAATAATGTGTTACGTGCATGTGTATTTATAATAATTAAAAAAAAATTAAAACAAGGCTCTCCACTGAACACACTTGTCCCTCTGGGGAGAGGGTGAGAGAACAAACATGTGACAGATGTTTGTCATGTTGCTTAATGCACTACTGGAAAGCGCTCAAGATACCACAGTGATGAGTGCAGTATAAGAAACAGATCTAGAAAGAAAATATGGGGCTTTTACAAGCTCATTCTTGAGCATCTTTCCTCTACATCCTCTTTTCCAAATGTAGTGTCATCATGATAAAGTTCATCTCCAGAACTGTTTCAGCAGCTCATTCCGCAGCTGAGGCTTCTGCCTTAAGCAAATATCTTGCCTGATAAGAAAACACCTGAAAACATTCCCAAATCATTCCTCATCAGCTTGGTTTAAATTTCATTTCTAGATGTTGTACAAGCATTTGTCTGTCTAGGTAAGCCACATAAATTACACCATTAACTAGTAATGAAAGTGCTCTTTCTTTTCTTCTTTGTATCTGCTCTTTCTTTTTTTCTTTATATTTTCTAATCTCAGCTAATATTTCTAGAGGTTGTGCTGTTCACTGCACATAAACAAGGGCTGCAAGTTTGTATTAGGTAGTTAAAAAAACTGAATGGTGTTTGATCATTGATGCATGCAACCTGTGAAATATGGATTAGTTCTTAAATTCTCTATCTCTGAGTCTGATCAATGATGTTGCTCTGATTTTTATTCCCAGACAGTTTTCCTCTGGACAGTTACATCCTCTGTAGGTGGAAAATTCCTTTGAAATGGCCTGGGTGTCTGTAACAATCTTTTTGCAGATCAATCTTACTTGAAAATGGGGCTGGGTTACCTTCAGTGTCTTGATCATTGTAATAAATGAACTCAGATAATTATTCAGTCTTTCAGTAGGCCACTCAAAATCAAACTTATTATGGGATTTGTTTGTCCTTTGGTTAGAAAAAATATTTGCAAAACGGGTTTGGACTGAGGACTTTAATTTCTATCTGTTGCTTGTAAGTGTTACATCCAGAATACTGCACTGAAAAGATGTGACAAAGCACAGAATTCAGGTTCTCTGAACACTGTGAATTCAGATCCATTAAACATCATGACAGAGTCTTTAATCTCAGTCCGTTTTTCCTGCAGGCTTTTACTTGGTCAGACCTTGCTGTGCCCAGAATGGGTTGGGTGGTGTGGGCCTCTATCAAATTGCTGTATAAAATCCTTAAATTAAAGTCAAGGTCAGAGTCTAAGGAGAAGTGGGGCAGAAACACAACAATTAAGGACACCATGTCTCAATTAAATGACATGTGAGCTCCACTGCTCTTCCAGAAATGTGGATGGAAGTCCTCAACTGTGCTGTGGTAAATAGGGCCTTCAGACCCCAGTGACTCACCCTGATGTAAACACTGCCTTTTGCAGCAGTTTCCGGGGCTGTTCTAGAAAGTTCCTTTCGGAAGACTCTGCCATCCATAACTCTCTGCAAGTTAAGAGAACGCTCTGGGTTGCACAGGCAAGTGGTCTGAGGTTTGCAGGGTGCTACAGCCATAGTGTGAGAACCATGGAGGGCAGCAGAGCTTGCTCCTGTATTCCTTCAAAAGATAAATCAACTTGCATTTCATAGTTTTAATTCCACAAGCCTCACTAATGGCTGTACCCAGTGATTCCCTCATTTTCCAAAAATGTGCCCGCACTGCCTATTGAAGTGATTTACACAATTCTGTCCCTCCGCTGCTGATTTTGGCAGCCTGCTCTGTATTTCAACCACCACTTGTGTACAAAAATTTGCCTGACCTGCTTTTTAGCTATAGCTTTCCCTAAGCCTCATGTATGGCTCCTTCTTTTAGAGGTAGTTTTTCTGCTTCTCTCCTGCACTCCATTCTCTCAGGCTCTTATCTAGATCCTTAAAATTTTCTTGCTAGTCTCTCTGTCTGAGCTACAACCCTGGCTCTGTTCCCTTCCCACTGTGACTCACTTTTCCCAAACCCCCTGACTCATGCTGCTCACTCACTTATGCAACAGCTTAATCTCTGCAATTTGCTTTGTATCATTAGAAGCAGCACATAAAACCAGGAGATGCATTTCACCAGGGCTTCGGACTTTTAGAGGAGAAATGCTATCCACATCCACCTTCACCTTATTTAAGCCACTTGAAGCTTTTCTCCTCCTTTCCAGCACATATCTCTATGTTGTTCTCAGAGCTGGACCAACGTTTTCTTAACAAACTCAAGTGTGTCTTGCTCCTGTGACTGAAGTGTTCAGCTTGTTGCTGCTCACTGGCTCTCATAATACTGCAGTATATCACAGCATATTCTTGCTCTCTGTGTACATCCTCCTCTGTCTAAACAAAATGTTTCCAGGTTGCTTTTCTCTATCCTGGTCCATAGCAACCTTAATAGTCCACCACCTAAAAAAAGAAGGCTCTATTTTTTATGGTATTGAAATTCTTATTTCTGTCCCCACCAAGGAGCACTGGTGGAGTAGCTTCTGAATGGTTCACAGAAATCCAAATCCATGATGGTCCCACTGATGTCAGTGTTGCACTTGTCATGGACTGCAGAGAACCTGTTCTCAATTTGTTTTGAATGTAAACCATAAATATTTTACTTAATGGGTTTAAATTTTTTGAGTTCTCAGTGTGAGTGAGGCCAGAAAATGACTTGGTCTATTTTTCTAATGGATTCATCTGAAGAGCAAACATCAGCTCCCACGTCAGCGATGGCACCAGACAGTCTAATATTGGACACACAATGATCTGCACGGTGCTGCAGCATCACTGGCAATTTACTTAACCTCAGGGTTCTGTCAGAACTTTCCCTTTCTGCCCACTTCATTAACTTTTATTCTGTCTCTCAGATGTTTTATACTGGCATCTTTCAGAAAGAACCACCTGAAGATAACATACTTGGAGAAATTAGACCTCTATGGTTCATCCATGAGTATGGGCTTTTTTATTTGACCAAATTAAGTATTTTGTCCCTTATTTATGTTTCTTATACTGTTCTTGCAACTGAAGCCAAGCTCACTGCTATGTCGTTTCCTGGATCCTCCCTGATCCTTTCTTACACATAGGAACAGCATTAGCAACCTCCAAATTCCCTGGTCCCCTCCCCAGCCTTAGCAAGCTATCAACAATTTCTGTCAAAGGCTTTTCTATTTCCCTTGCTACTTCCTTCAACATTCACGATGTTATTCATCTGGGCTGGATGCCCAGACAGCTTTTAACTCATTGGTGGTGTTGGGAGGTTGTGCTTTGTGGTGGGAGAGCCCAGCATAAAATCTGTTACGTAACATCAGGGCAGGAGGCAGCAGGAGATGAAATACCTGGAGAAATTTCCCCTTCCTGGAGTGGCAAAACCTGCTATTGCAGAGACCTTCACGCAAGTTGCTGTCACTGTCCAGTGGTGTCATGAGGGACCCTCTCGAATTCTGCACAGCTCTGCAGCAGCCCAAAACCTCCCTCTTTTTTGCTGGTTTTTCCCTTTTAAATTTTCCTTTGCCCTTTCATGTGAGGCGTATTGGCCTGACTGCCCTGGTAACAAGTTTTCACAGTTGAGCGAAGGTAACCTGCACAAATACTTGTTTGCACAGGAAAAAGAGATGTGAGAGCCAAGACCTACATTTAGCAAATAGGTGAGGTAGAATGTTTAAATTAATGAGATTTTCCTGAAAAACAGCACGACTCCTTTGGTGTGCTGAAAAGTTTCCCCTCTCCAGTTTGAGAGTGCAGCAAAACAAGCTCCTTGTGGATTCATCTCTTATTGCTCCTGGGTGTCATGACAGAATACAAGAGAAGCAAAATACTGATGTGGTAAATGTGCAAAAAGAGAATTGAATGCACCGCAACTCTTTGTGTGATTTTTGTATTTGGACTGCAAAAGTGCGAGCAACCTCTGTGGATTTGGGCAAGTAACCCAAGCACGGTGATTCCAGGAATGGGAAGGTACAGGAAAAGCATCCTTCTATTAACAGAACACAGTTAACAAGCTGTTGTAAGTGAGCCTGCCCTGCAGTTTTCTGTCACAATTATCTATTGTCTTTGGTATGTCCAAAGCAAATTGACTTCTCACACAGAACAGCTCAGTAAAGGAGTGAGCCGTATTTTTCAGCACTAGAACATCTCCCACATGCTTGCCAGTGGCAGGCAGCTGGGAAAGGAGGAAAAAAAATGAATGAAGCTTTAAACTGATGCATCTGAAAATGCATTTCTTCCTTTCTCCTGCTCTTTCCCTCCACATGACGTGCTCCCTCCCTCTCTAGCACACACCAAGCACTCTGGGAGGTGCATTGCACACGGGAAATGGCTCCTAATTCCAAGATCCTTTGGAATTAGATGGATACACCTCATTATCCAACCACAGCCACAGCGAGTTAAATGAATGTGACAGATAAAACATTGGTCAGGTAACACGGGAATTAAAATGATCACTGCAAGTGAGAGTGGTATGGCTGATCCAATGTTAGTGTGATACAAGGCCACAAACTGTTCCCTAAAGGATTTTCTAGCCAATGTTACTTCAATGTGTATCATTCAAATAAGAACATGGACAATAATGTGTCCTTGTGTTTAAAGTTTCTCAAAGGGAAGAGCACTTTAATACCCCATTGGAAGACCACATTGTTAACTATTAGTCTTCCTGCTCATCAAAAAGTATTCCGTGCTTTTGATGGATCTAGATTCATTTAAAATTTGTATTGTTGGCTTTATTTTTGCTGAAGTAAAAAATGGAGTCATTACAATCCACTAATTCAAAGCAATGTATCTGTGAGTCTCTGAGTGCTTCAAAACTTGAGTTGTCATAATGGTAAACTTTTTGATTTACATTTTGCAATAGCTTATTTTTACTTTCACTGGAGTATTTCCTGCTGTTGCTTTCTTGTGATTTTATGCTAGAGGTCTAACAACTTGTGCTTTTTGGTTCATGCCTGCCCAAGTGAGGATCACCCACCCATGATGACCAATACATTTGGACTGTGCTCAAAAACAACAAGGGTGGATTAAACTATTCCATTATTGCAGATGAAAGAGCTCTCCCCGACATCTGGCATATCATCTTCAAAACTGATATGGAACATTTCCATAAATTCAGCTTAACATTGTTTTTGTGAGTGTTCCAAAGTATTTTTAACATGAAGAAATAGCATGCAAACTAATTTCCTATTTGAAAGTAAATGTCTTGTTCTTATTTCTAATTCACACAGTTATTTAAAAAAGTAAAAAAAAAAAAAGGGAAAAAAAGGATGTTCACTTAACTTGAAGCATACTGGTTTGTTTACTTAAGTTAATGGAAAAGCTAGTCAGTGTTTGATGTAAAGCTGCCCCCTTGCTTGAAAGAAAACCAAACAACTGCTTATGAATTATGAATATCTCCTAATACTTTCCAGAATTATCTGAAGGATGTATTTTTTTCTTAATTACGTACACTTAAAAGTTCCAAGTTCCCTCTTCATTTCCATTTTGTTTATTTCTCTCCTTGGAAACCTCATAAGCATTTTCCTTTAGCTAGGCTTGACTGAACAAAATATCACTGCTACAACCTGTAATATTGGGGAAATCAAGGCCTGAAAGCTCATTGTGGTTTTTAATTAGGAAGTTGAAGCTCATTAAAGCTCTGCAAGCCTTTTCACAGCACTTACACTGGCAGCTGCTGGATCCCTGCAAAGGAAAATATAAATATCTACCCACCAAATAAGTTCAGGGCACACTTCAAAAATCAGCTTTCATTCTGAGACAGCTCAGAAAACAGCTCCTGCAAAACATGTTGCTTATCTTGTATGCTGGCATGTCTTCCACTGGTTTAGTCCCAGTCAGAAGTACAGGAACCTGATTTGGGGGGTTTTGTGATAGTGGATGTGCAGCTGATCAGAGCTCTGCCGCCACAAGAACCAAGGGACCTTTAGAAGGAACTTCAGATGGAGGAGGAGTGACTTAGAATATTTGACGAGACCAATTTTATCAATACCATCTCATTCCCCTTCAGCTTTTGCAGGCTGAATGAGCCTTTTTAGGAATTCCAGTTTCCAAGCTGAGAACATTTAAGTTCAAGCCGAGTTCAATAGCGACTCTCCAAAGGAGAGGGCTTATCTAAAGGATGATATTGTTTTTAGCACTAATCATCCTATCTGTTGGCAGTACCAACATGCTGCAATCTCCACAGCTCCCCACGTAAATAAGCAGATTCCTGATGCTGTTCCAGCTTCAGAAATGCCTTTGAAGGCATTATTCAGTTCTGAATTTTTCCTGTGTGGTTATGTGATGCTTTCACCATGTGGCTGGACATACCCACAGATGCCTTGTTTTGTAGAAATGTATCTAAAACGTATTTAAAGTGTTATTTGCAGGCACTGGGCTGTGAAATAGAAATGGTTAAAAGAAACTCTCACTTTCACACCTTCTACAACTTTTGAATGAGAGAAGAATAAAAGCAAATGATGGAAATAGTACTTAAGACACATCAGTTGATTTGGTCCAAAATATACTCTAGGGATGGGAGGGGTCTGGAAGAGCTGGGATAGAAAAACACAATGTTCAGGTTGCACAGTTCAAGTGAAGTGAAAGGATGTGCAGAAGTTAAGGTTTCTGTGGCAATATAAATTTGACTATGCCAAAACCAAGCAGTGTTAGACAGTTCTGATCTAATAAAACCATCAGGAACTGGATTTTATAAATTTTTGTTTGTCTGTTTTGCTCTAAGAATTCTTGTTAACTGCCTCCTCCTTAGAACTTAAGTGGAAAATTCAATTTTCCATGTAATTCTTCACATGAAGAGGGCTTAAAATTGAGTTTGAAGTTTTAAAAATTCTTTGTTTGCAAGAGAATAGATACAAGAGGCAAAGCCAGGCAGGATTAAAAGTGAGGCAGAGGCACCAGGGGAAAAAAAATGAGTCCTTTGAAGGTAAAATAAAAAAAAATAATAAAAAAGCAATATGGATACTAATGAAGGAAGGAAAATGAACATGGGAAAAGCAAGACAGGAGCCATGGGGAAGTTTGGAAATGAGGAGATGGACAAGAGGGGTAACTGAAATAAGCTGAGGGTGTGCAGCCTGCTGGAGTTTGTAAGTGAGAGCGGTGCTTGGGGAGTATTTGTTGTTCTTTCAAAAACCTGACAAAAAAATTCTGAAAACTGAAAATTATTATTATTTTTGGCCCTACTCTAAGATTTTTCTGGGGTTTAGCCACATTTTTTTTTCTGTGTTTGGGAACAAAAAAAAAAAAGAAAAAAAAAGAAAAAAAAGACCAAAAAATACTTTGTTCTTTCAATGAGTCAGTAATAAATAAAAACGAACATTCTAAAAACCAGAAGTTTCTTTGGGAAGAGAGAGCTATTTTTTCTTCCAAATTTCCTTTGCCTTAAAATTGGGATGTGCTCTGCTCTCAGGCTGAGGACCTGTCTCCCCAGCTGCCTTTAAGCAATCAAGTAGAAGTAGCAATTGGGACAGCTTTGCTCTTTTCTTTCTTTTTTTTTTTTCCCCGGTGTTTGGCTGGGAATTACATGGGTTTGCCTCAGAATAGATGCTGTGCTACCATAATCCTGGCACCTTGCACTGAAAATGAGATTTCAGCAGTGTTTCCTAGAGTAAGTGGAGAACTCCTGAAGCATCCTGAACATCCAGCTGCAGGGTTGGCAGGAGGGGGAAGTGCAGCAACCTGCTTTGTTTGCCTGAGCATGTGATTTTTTTTCTTTTTCTTTTTCTTGTTCTTTTTTTAAATACCTTGTGATCTTCACAGACTCCTGGCGAAGCTTAAAAGGTTAGTTTGAGAAGGGAGTGGCTATCATTTGTTTAGAAAATAAATAGCAAAAAGTAGGCCAAATACCAGTAAAGTTCCAGTTTTAAAATATTAAACTAACACACAACATTGCTGACCTGGAAAGGTCACATGAAGTGGGAGAAAGGATGTATTTAGAGTGATTGCCAGGCAGGACGTGGGATCTCTCACTGACTTGGCAGTAGCTACTTCAGCTCTATTTGCCGTTTCTAATGCTCCTTATTTGCTAAGTTCTTAAGTTTGACAAGATCCATGCTTTATTTGTCGGTATTTACATGGTATGAAGCAAGTGTGTAAATCTATTCAGAGGGTAACCAAGGCCTGCTTTTCCTGCTTCATCTTTGGATATAGACAGGATGCTCAGAAACCTAGGAAAAGGGAGGCTTGGAGGGGGTTTTCCTTTGGGGAGTGCTATCAGATAACAAGGTTATTTGTGACAAGTTTAAACTCGCTAAATCTGGAGGAATGGATTCACTGCTTCCAAATCTATCAGTGGGAGAGTGAGGAAAGAAATGCCTGCTGAAATGACAATAGAGCTGTTAGAATTCCTTCAGAAGAAGCAGGAAGATTTAATGGAAATGTAAAGATGTCAGCATGCCTCTCTATGGCCTAACTTGAGGGCTCTTGGCAAGCGTGGAGGAGAAAACCCAAGGCAGCAGATAAATAATTGCTGCCACATCATCCCAGCACATCATCATCACTGCTGGATGAGATGAAAGGTATTTACAAACCAGAGGCTGCCAGCAGAACACAGGCAGCCCCAGCTTGATCCAGCTCCAGCTGTAATCAATAGGAGCCTTCAGCTAAACTAGAGCCTGAAGAACAAACTGACTGCTTTTTGAAATGTCCTACACGGTGAGTTCTGTAAAGCAAAGCTGGAGCTCAGCAGCAGCGGGGCATGGAGGGATGCAGTGGAGTTTTTCTCCACACATTGTTTGGTGGGCTTCAAAATTATACTTTCCACTGACAACTGAAGCCCCATTTTTCATTCTCCCCCTTAAATCTCCCACTCTTCTCCTGGTTTTCCTCCCCTGTTCCTCTGGGTTCTGCCCTTCTAATTTTTCAAGGCAGAGAATGTGCCTTTGTTTGTGAAGAGCAAGGCAAGTTTATGGCACTCCTTTCATTATATTTATGAATCATATCTAACTGAATTTTTCCCAGAGCCCAAAGGTGGCTGATTGCCTAAAGGCACTGCTCCTAATGCCTGTGTTTTCTATTTAGAAAGGTGTATTTTAGTTTACATCAGAAGCTGAGGGAAAGGCTTCTGCTTGATATCACTTCTGCCAAATGAAACCCACAGAGAAACCGTGGCCAAAGGAATTCTGTACAAAAGTTGTCCTGACTCTGTAATTTTGTTCACGTGGGTGCATGGTAGTATACACCAGCTGCCAATAAAAACACTCTAAAATAGATACAGCCCTGTGCAAGTCTCCAGATGATCTTAAAATGTACAGAACACAGGTAAGCGAGCACGGGGAGACAACCAGGCTTTGTCAGGACACAGCCCAGTGACAAAATCAGCTTTTGCAAGGTGGTTGTGAGAGGAGAAGCAGCTCCTCCAACAATCCCTGCTACTCCCTGCAAGTTGATGAAATTCCTGAAAGAGCACTTCAGAACCAAATTAAAGAAAATTGTTGCTTTTGAAGCCATTTGTGGTTGTGACCAAGTGCGGGCTCTCCCCAGAACGTGTTGATGCTCCGTGAGCAGCAGAGCCAAGGACAGGGAGAAATGAACCCCTCCAAGGAGGGAACATTGGTCTGGGCCATTGCTCCACGTCAGGACAGTCCTGGATCACTGCAGGGCTTGGAAAGCTCCAGCAGCACGGAGCCCAGAACACAGGGAGAAGATCTGTGGGACAATCATTAGCACTGATGCCCGTCCAAACTGAGCTTTTTGCCTCTGGAGAACGGCAGGAATAAAAGGAATTGGCTTTGCGGCTACCGGAGGGAAGGAACAGGCCCTGACAGATTCACTGGACAAGTTTTTTAATACTTTGTGGCTTGAGTTGTTTCTCTTGCTTCTGGCCCCAGGAAGAAAGATGAGTGGGAAGAAGAGAATAGAATCGAATCATAGAATGGCTGGGGTTCGAAGGAGTCTAAAATATCATCCAATTTCAACCCCATCTCTTGGGCAGTGACACATTCCACTATCCCAGGTTGCTCCAAGCCCTGTCCAACCTGGCCTGGAACCCTTCCAGGGGTGGGGCAGCCACAGCTTCTCTGGGCAGTCTGTGCCAGGGCCGCATCAACCTCACAGCCACAAATTTTTTTTCCCAATATCCAGTGTAAACCTACTCTCTATCAAATTGCTATATGTGTAATGTGAAAATGTAAATTGTAAAAAATCCCTCTCTATCTTTCTTGTAGCCATCCTTCCTGAAAAAGCATTGAAGGCTTTCTTCTTTTGTTTTTTTCCCCCCAAAAGTTATTTTCCTGGTTCTCTGTGTTCCATTCCCCTCTTTAAAAGGCATGAGATCCCAGATCCTTACGCTCTTGCAAATGGAATGTATGAGCCAAGTGCCAGGGATGCCTGTCGGCACCCTGGCACATCTGAGAGATGCCCAGGACATTGTCAGTACATTATTTGGCACTGCCTGGCTGTCTGGAGCTTTAAGCAGACAGCCATGAATGTGTGATTAAAATCCACTGCAGAGGTTAATGGCTGGGCAGGATCCACAGGGAAACATGAGGGCCTCAGATGCTGCTGAACACAGGCCAGTGGTGGTTGGTCAAAAGAAATTCTGCTCATAAATCCTTGCAGGATGGGAGAAGAGATTTCTCAACTTAGACTTTCATCAAAGCTATCGGAAAAAGCTGTCAATCACACTTCGGGTTCTCAGAGATGCCTTGCTGCCTCAAATGCCTTCCAGATGGATTTAATTCCAGTGCTTTGATTGTCCACTCAGCTTTGCAGCAGAGCAGGTCAGGGCAAGTCCATGCCATCCTCACTGAGCTGCTGGATGGCAACCAAATTGACTGGTGGCTCTTCCCTCATGGAAGTGCTGCCTTCCAGGAACTGATGAGGCAAGAGGTGAACTGGCAGAAGATGAATCTAGGGGAGGCTAATTATATCCAAGTAATTAAAGCCGAGAGCAAAGACTGGAATGAAAAGATGAAGCAAGGAGAGATGTAGCTGAGTATTAGGAAGATGGTCTATTTATAGTAGAGAAAGAATAAATATCTACAAGCACATTCAGTTCTTACCTGTAGGATAAAGGGGGGAATAGCTTAAAATTCTAAAGCTGAAGTGTTTTAAAGGAATTTTTAAAGGAATTTACTAATCTCACTATTTATGCAATTATAGTTGTTAGCTGGAATACCCCAAACCAATGTGGGCCTTGTCACAAGCTAATCGACCTCAAATTCATTGTGAAAATTTGGGAGATCTAACCTGGATTTCTCTGTGCTCTTGGGTTTCAGAAGCTCTGGTTGTGGATAAGGATTCCCTCGTTGTGCTGCTCCAAACCCTGAACCAAAACCCAGGACCATGTTCAAGCAGCAAACAGAGAGGAGAGAGGGGGCATTTCAGAGGACAGCAAGAACCAGATAATGAAAGTTGCGGGTTGTAAAGATTTTTTTTTAAAAAAAAACTTTTTCAAAATACGAGGTTTCCAGACAGGGACTGCTGAAGAGGAGGGGAAGATTTTTAGCAGACTGAAAACATGTGGGCTTCAGTAGCTTGAAAAATTACATAGATAGCATTTAACTAACTGCCCTGATTTAGAGGCTGGGTTTAATTAATTAGATGCTACCGATAAATATGCAAAACACCAGTGGAAGGCTAATGATAAGATTGGGTTCTATAGTTAATTGAACATCCTCTCTAGTGAGATCTGTATCTAAATTTATTTAGGACCTAACAGACTGTGAGTTTGCTTTGGATATTTCATGGACAGGCCAAAAAATCAGCACGAAAGAAAAGAAATAATGTCTCAGCTAATAACCAGAGGGTCTTCTGAAGGGATTTCCAAGGTTCAAAAACACCTCTGACAAATTAAATCCAAGTCACGAAGGTTCTTGTACCCTGTTGTTTTCTGGACTGGGAAATGTTCAATGTGTTTTAGGATCAAGTCCAAATGATTTTTAAGGAGTTAGGTCTTGTTTTCAATGAAAGGAAAATAAAAAGGAAGCAAAGCATAATAGATAAGCAAGGCTAAATACATATTAAAAACAAAAATCTTTTCAAAGCAAAGAACAATGACCTCTTATCTACAGAAGGTTCAGCAAATAGATTAATTCTTCATATTGACTTAAAACTCTTGGGCTTGATTTATTATTCCCTTTCTTTGTGCAGGAATTTTTATTTACCCTACAAGGCTTCACACTTATTGCATGTGCATGTGCTTGCCCAAAATGTCCAGTGGTGGAGAGCAAGGCCCCTTGAGCCAGGAAAGGAATCCCAGAGGTTCCTGGAAAGATCTCTGTGGATGCACAGTTACATGTCATTCTGTCCCAAACCAGCCCCTGCATCCATCTGCTCCTCAGAAGGGACAGAATGGATCTGGTTTGCAGATCATCAACAAGATGGAAATTCAAGTTCCAGAAGGGATAAGATTTTAAAGAGAAGATACTGAGGAGATGGTTCTTGTAACCAAGCCAGGCCTCATTTCCTAGAGAAGTGGCACGAAGTATTTAGTGAGTAGAAGTGACAGCATGGCCTCATCTGGCACTGCAAATTCACAGTCCTGTTTGGAGTCACCATAAATCATCAGCTGTAAAGTATCTGGTTTCCTAAAGGAGCAGCTTTATTTCATTAACATTTTGAAAGTGACGTCGCTAATTGTACCGTAATTTATCCAGGACCACAGTGTGAACTGCTGTTTTCAGTCAGGTTTTGGCCCTCGTTGCCAAGAGTTTAAGCACAGAAAAGAGGAAGGGAGAGTAAGGAATTAAAGAGAAACAAGAATTGAAGGGTATCTAAAAGGGGCAGCCTTGGTAGATGTGAGACAAGCTGGGATATTCAGCAGAGGGATCTAAAACTGTCCCAGCAATGGAACTGCAAGCTGAGTAAACAGCCAATTCCTCCAGATCAAGGCTACTCCCTCCGATACTCTCAAGCATTTCCTACCCACCCATGAGTAGGATCAGCCTGTGCCTGGTATTGCAGGCTTGCTCTGGCAAGTTTTTTACTGAGGGGTTTTAAAATAAAAGTTCCTAGCAACAAGGTGAAGGACTGATTTAAGCCAGCAGTGAGCAGTTGTGTAAACTGAGGCATGTGCAAAGGTGTCAGGGAAAATACTGGGATCTAAGCATGTGCTTTAAATGCTGGAATGCAACTGAAGGTGTCTTAATATGACACTTCCAAGTACAAACAGTGGTTTTGTTTATTAAAATCAGTCTTGATGTTCTCTCAGTACTTTGAGAAGCTTGGTGGGCACTAATTATGAAAATACCTGCAGTTATTCAGAGTTCAAGTAAGCACAGTCACGGATCAGTGAAACTTCACTTCTTTCCTTGTGTGTGGATGCACATTGATATTATTATTTTTTTCGTTTTTAACTGGAAATGAAAAAGCTGCAGAGATTCACTTGTAGCGGGAGTTGGGTCGTGGGAGGTTGGAAATGACATTCAGCCAGTCTGCTCCTCAGGAAATGGTTTTCATTCAAACCTAGGGCTGCCCAGAATTGTTACCTCCCCTTATGGAGAACATTTCCTCACCTACGCAATTGTAAGAAAACAAACCCGTTTTCCCCCCAAGCCTGCATTTTTAGCACGTCTCTTTTGACTGTGTCAATCCAGGGTGACTTGTAAGGAGGGATTCTGAGTATAGGGAAAACCCTTTTCACCATTAGGGCAGTCAAGGTGTGCAGCAGGTGCCCAGAAAACTTCTGTGCTCTCCTTCCATGGGGCTTTTTGAGCCCTGACTGGATAAATCTCCCAGATCTGATCTCGGAGCTGAGCAGGATGTTGGGCTGGAGACCTCCCGAGGCCCCTTCTCACCTGAATTATTCTGGGCTACTGTAAACATACTCTAAGCTATAAACCAGAATGGAGAACTCTACTACCTTTCTTTCCTCTGACTTTTTATAGTGTTCTTCAGGCAGGATTTGAGTGCAGTGAGGTTTCTGATTAAAACATGTGGAGACTGTCACACAGCTTCTTTTTTTTAATGCAACCTAAGCACCAAACTAAATAAATTCAGCCCAGCTGCAAATTAAGAGAAGAGCTGTAAGGAAACCAGTTGGTCACCACTGGGCTAAATTGTGCAATTAGTGCTAAGAATAGTTAACAATGGGACATAAGCATTTAATTTTTCAAATTAAGGACAAATGATAGGAATGGAAAAACCTGCATATTATCATTCCAGTTTTTAAGGGCTGTTGTCTGTGCAGCCCATCCCAAGTGCATCCCAACGGGACAGTAATGCTGTCTTGAAGCTGGCTTTGTGTGACAGAGGCAGTTCTGGAACTCTGGGCCATAAAGCCGAGTGCGTGTGTGTTGGTGCGTTCCGTGGGGATGGGCTCCATCCAGGCAGATCCCACGGCTGTCCCGCTCGGAATGTTACAGCCAAATTAAAAACCCTTTTTTGGTTTGGGCTGCCTTTTTTGCTGTTTTTCCTGTTCTTACACACTTGAGGTTGTTCTTGCTGGCTGAACCCCCCGATGGCCATTGAGTATGTGAAAATCCCAACCGGTCCCTTTGGTCTCTTTAATGCTTTCTTCCAGCTTACTGCTCAGGGCTGCAGCAGGAGTGGGACCCCACCCTGAGGACCAGGCTGTGCAGTGGCTCCTCAGCCCCTGCTTGGTCACACATGAGGCATGTGAATGGAGCCCCCGGGGCTCCCTCTGCCTCCACCAGCCAGAATGTGCTGAGGCCACTTTTTGGCTGGCTTGGACATGACAGATACTAAAACAAAGAATCAAACGCGAGGAATGATATAAGCTGCTCGTGCTGCTGCTTTTGTCCCAAACGCACCACTGAACAAAGCAATTGTGGGGCGTGATGTGCTGGTTAAGTCACACATCACAGAATATTCCGAGTTGAAAGAGATCATCGAGTCCGACCCTTAAGGCAGGGAAGTGCATGCCCCATGAGGCTGTTTTTAGTGAAGGACAGTTCCTTCTCCATGCACATGTTGTTCAGGAGAATGGGGCCTTGGAGGGCCCCTGGAAGCTGTGCCAGTACTCAGTGTCACTGAATTTCTGTATTGCTTGCTCTGACCCACAATAACAAAGCCTGATTCCTATGATGACAATGTTCTGATACCAATACCTGATTTCTTTTTGATAGAGAAATTGCATTTGACAGCTAACAGTCAGGTTATTTACACACCGCTTTGTCAGACTTACAGAAACTTCTGTCTGAATTTCCCAATGGTTTTAATTTTTAACCAAACGACACTGGTCTGTGATCTCCCAAAAAAGGCTCAACCTTCTGCAGCCTGTAGGGCCAGGAGTGGTTCCATTATGGAACTGAACATCTGATGTCCACCAGGCTGATTAGCCAGAGCTTTGGGGAATTGGCTTTGTGCTCAACCCAGAGGCAACAGCCACCAAATCCAGAAAGATGGAAAACATACAGACTCTGCTTTTTCAACTTGGGCACTGGGAGATACCTCAGAAAAGTACAGATATCACCAATCTGCTCTTCAACAATCAACCTCATCCTGACATTCATTAAGAGTTGAGGATTGCCCTAAGCATAAATTAGGTTTGTTAACCTTTTTAAAAGTTGCTGCTTCTTAACTTCTGCTGTCACTGTATAAAATGTCCAGACCTTTGTTTGATCCAGTTCCTAAACTGTTGGCCTCACTCCTATCCCATGGCAGAGATTTTGGGAAGCGTTTCCTTTTGGAGGCTTCTCCAACCATGCCACCTTCCAGCATCACAAATACTCAAACTGTGAATTTCAAAGTGAGAAAAAGCAGCTACAAACGTGCCTTGATTATTTCTGTATGGTTTTGCTACATTTTTATCTGCTGTTAAAACTCTCTCTTCATCCCCAAGCTGCTGCTTTCTACTGCTGCTGCTCCTGTTTTTCAGTATCCCCCTGTCCCAGGCTCTGCAAACAGCTGCCCTCCTCCTGAGCTGTTTGAGGGGGAAGGAAACCAAGCAAGTGAACTATTCCTGCATCCCAAACAGCCCCTGCACAGCTCCGGAGCTGGGGAATCCCCCAGGAAGCTGTTAGGAGGGTGGAGAAAGCAGAGACAGAGATCAAGACCAGTGCTCTAAAGCTGTGCTTAGGGGAAGAGCTGAGGGTGTTCGAGGGTGTTGCTGGGTGGATCTCCTTGGCTGGTTTTGGGGTTTGGCTCTATTACATGGCTGTGCTTTCAATTTATTTCAAAGGTGCCTGGAGCCTTATAAATCTGCATACATAGTAAGGAAGAGATTCTCCTCACAGTGGATACTGAACTCTGAGTGTAACCAGAATGGAGAGAATGTTTTGATTTAAATACTTAATGAAGGAACCTTTTCATAAAAATATCTTGTCTAGAAATGGGGAGTTTTCCTTTTTATAGGCATAGAGAGCCACAGTTTCTAACAGAGGAATACTTTGCCTTGGAACAGACACAAAAAAGTTTCCCCTTCTCCAAAATCATCCTTTTTCACATGCTAGTTAATAGATTAAAACCTATGAATATAGTTTCTGGATTCTTTAAATAATTGTTTAAATAATGGTCAGTGTTCACAATGGTGAAAATGGGTGGGTTTTTTTCCTGCACCCAAATTTTCCTGCACAAATGCTACCAGAAGTGGGGTTCTAACTCTCTTCCACCTCAGGTTAATTCAAGCTGTAAAGTTCTCCTGCTCCTGCAAACACCAGAAACCCAAGAGGTGCTCAGTGGTTTTAAGTGTGTCATTTTTATCTGCTTATACAGTGCTTTCTGCTCCAGGGAAAAAGTCCTGGAAATGTCAACAATATCTTTGGGTATTGAAACCATCCTCAAATTATTTTCTATCCCAGTAACACATAGGGAGAGGGAAAGAGTGGGAAAGAAAATCTGTTTTGATGCTTCAAATTAAGCCAGATAAGACTGAGGAAGGTCTGGATGCAGAGTACATACAGGCGGGATGATGTCAGAGAAGAATGTTTTTTTCTTTCCCCTTGGGAAGTGGGAATGACTTTTGGATTCTGCACTCTTTCCCGATTTAGTCTCCAACAACTTCTGGGAGGAACGAAGTCAGGTGTCATCCGCAGCCCACATGGGCAGAGCAGGGGTTGTTCCAAAGCACTGCTTATTTGTGATGTGATTCTGTGCTCACTGCCCTGTGAAATATTCCTATGTTCCTGCTTTTAACTCACTCCAGGCGTAACATGCAAGTCCTCATTTTACCCAGTCCTTGTTTTATCATCTCAAAGTTCTGTGGAGAACTGGCTCCTGATAAGAAAGTCCCTTGAGAACAAATTCACTTATAAAGGAAGTGCTTTAAAAACTACAAGCAAGTATTTGTTGCTTCTGAAAGTGTATTTAATTCCACCTACTCTGAATCCCAGATGCTCAAAATTTAAAATTAGTATTTAATTTAATAATTAGTATTTAATATTAGTATTTAATTCCACCTACTCTGTATCCCAGAGTAAGTTTAGACAAGAAAGAGATAGTTTCTCCTGGTTTTTATTTTTCTAAGATAGGTCATGTCAGCTAAAATCACACTTGAATTTCTGTTCACTTTGCCATGTTTGATTCCTTTGCTCTGTGCAAGATTGTTATAAAATGGTACCTTCTTGGCAACCTCTTTAGGACTGCACAGAACATTGTTACCTGTCAAAAGTCCTTGCACTTCCCAATTCTAAGTACTTCTGACAACAGGCAGCTTACAGGATTAATAAGGATTTCTTTCTAAATTTTTAATGCTACAAAGATATTCAGGAACCAATTGTCCAAATTACTGCTTTTCTGAAAGTAATTTTCAGGGTTTATATCCCATAACATCCTTTTTTTTTTTCCTCCTTCAGTTTCTTTAACTGTGGTGAATTTTAATTGAAATTGAAACCCAAACTTAACTCTTGGTGTAAGGCCCAGTTTTGCACAGCAATCTGCCTTGTCAGAGTTTGTCTTTGGGTTCCATCTGGTAGTGAGATTGGTTTGATTGCACAGGTTCTGCCCAGTTACCTGTTCACAGGTAACCTGGAATCCCACCCGTGCAGGCAGATGCACATAACAAGCCTGGCACAAGCTCTGCTTGCACTCAGGAATCTCCATGGAACATCTGTTCAGGCACGGGCTGGACATGCTCACGTGCAGTGTCAGATTTGCTTAAATCATCTCATACCGGGTCATGCACCAGAGAAGGAGTTTCCTTCAGGTGAAATTCAGCTTGTAAAGGAAGGCTCAGCAGTATCTGCTCCTCCTCAGAGCTCATCAAAATAGGCTTAATTAATTAATATGTCCGCTCAAAGGCATGGATATTTTAAATCAGGAGGTAATAAAGCCAGATTCGGAGTTTCCCAAAGTAAACATCCCTTCACACACTGAAGCCTTTGTCATTCCATTGAAAAATTTTCCTTTAAAGTTATTTATTTAAGTCATTCAGTAACAGCAACAGACAAGGGGCTATTGAATATCTAATTTTAAAAAAGCTTAATTAAAAGCTATGATACATTTTTCCAGAAAAGGTCTAATTCATTTCTGAGCCTCAAGAACTTTTTCTTAGCACTGTAGCTTATAAAAGTGTTTGCAACAAATGTTTTCTTAGTCACTTTTTTCAGCTTTGATCATTTAATTATACCTAACAAAAATTAGACATTTCTCTACTCTGCTTACAACAGGAGCAACCTTTAACATGATTTCATATTAACAAATGAGACACAAATATGAATGAGCATTAAAGGTATTTTATAATAACTACGTGTGTGCTAAAATACTTCAGAGCTCTGTAATTTGCCTATCCCTCTTGTATTTTTAGAAAAGTTAAAAGGTAGATGAAAGAAGGTACAAGCAGCATTCTTGTGTGTTTAGTATGGTTTTTTCAAGTTAAATTTTGCTGTCTATTGAATTACGGCAAATAACTTTCTCTCCAAAACTGTTGCTTTCTGGCTGCAATGAAAACAGAACTTAGCAAATTACAGGTGAAACAGATATTTCTTTGTGAAATTTCATAATTTTTACTCATGAACTTTATATGTCGAATTACCTATTCCATGTACTCTTGTCATCCAGAGAACAGAGATCTTACAAGCCCACTTCAGATCTTCCAACTTTGTGTATAGAAGCATCTAAACTTTGACAGGTATGTGGCAAAATTCCCTTTAATAAGAACCCTTCAGCCCAAAGGAGGCTTCAATTTCATGTGACTTATTCTAGACCGTGGATAAATGATGATAACCCAGAAAAAGTAGCTCAAAAAGCATCACAGAGGGGAAAAAAGAATAAATATTCTTCAAGTGTAATGAAAGGAGGTGGTCAAGCTCAGCTTACATTAATCCCAGTTAACACAGACACAGCACAAAGGGGTTGCCATGACAAAGTGCTGCACAAGAGGAGTTGACTACACCACAAAAAATGTGGAATGTTTAAGATGCAACCTGGTAGGTGAACTCAAAAATTACATTCTCCATGTGGTTTCTACCAGACCAAAAGTATCTCGCTAGCAGGGAGTCCTGTAACACTCCCACTGTCTTTGTTAGTAGAAAAATGGCAAACCAGCAAGTCTAAACACCACTCTGAATGAATTCCCACAGTGCTGGAGACTGGTGTGCTTGGCTGTGGGGCAGCAGATGGGATTCCCTAGCAAAGGACAGGGAGAGGAGCACAGGCATCCCTGGGTGGTGCAGGGAAGAATCAAACAGGCCTCTGCTGCCTTAGCAGGAAGCTTTGTTCTTCCTGTAGGGCTGTTTTGGCACACAGAAGCAGCAGCTATCATCTTCCCATGGCCAGCACGGGAAGGGAGCTATCACTTGGGAAGAGAATAAAATAAGGAAAATAAGTTTCAAATTTCAGCTTTTGAACTCATTTTCCAGCCTCCTCAATTTGTGTCCCATCACTGGAGATGCTCAAGAAAATTGTTGAAAAATGTGTCTGCAATGCTGAAATCCTTTAGAAACGTTCTGGCAAAGGTGACTTAGTAACCCAGACTGCAAGAGTGAAAATAAAACACAGGTAAGAGCATTTCCTTTACACACTAAATTATCTGAAGTAGGCATCAGGTTTGAAAATGGAGGAAAAAAGTTGTGGTTGAGAGAAAATCATCCTGAGCAAAACACTGGGGAGAGGAGGGGCACAGAGCATTTCTCAGGAGGCTGAGGAGTGACAGTGCAGAAAACTGGGAGGAAACAAGTGCTCACAGCAAGCACAATGAGAACATTTTATAGTGGCAATATTGTCACTATAAAATTACCTGAGAGAGGTGCTAAAAGCAGCTGCCAGGGTGCCTTGGCACTGCTGGGGGAAGTGCCTGTATCACTGTGATGCTGTGGAATATATTCCTTTGGCAGCAGGTTTTGGCACAGGGAACACAGCCCATGCTGCCCCAAGTCCTGTTTTGTGCCCTCTGGTGCTGCTGAGTGCAGCAGGTGACAGCCCTCACTCCTGGTTCAGTCAGTTCTCCTGACTTGTAGGATCTCAGATCTGAGTGTCTGCAACAGGTACAGGGAATTCCTCGAAGAGGGAAATAAGTGCTCTGAGCTGTTTAATGGGGTGCCAAGTACTATGGGATGCCAAGTCAGGATCAGGCATAAGCACATTCTTCCCCTTTGCTATCTGGTGGTATTCCTGATTGCATTGTGGAAAAGACCTCCGGCTTAGAGAGAGGAATTCTGAAGGAGGACAGATGGTTGGAGTTTGGACTTTCTTCAGGCCATGTGCCTTCTGAATCCATTTGCTGTGTTTTGTCTGTCAAAACATGAGCCTCCTCCGAGCTACTAAGGCAACAGGCTTTAAAATCAACAAATGCAGCCCACAAGGATGACAGCCGAGGTGACTACTGTATGATCCCATTCTTCTGCTGCAAGAAGCCATGAGAACTGCTAATGAGTTTACTTAAACTTGAAGTGCAGTGCTTGCCTGCATAATCCCAATTCAGGAAGCTAAGGTAAATACAACTCGGGGAAGCTTGCTTGCCTCTAGCACACTTAGCCTGATGAGCATATGGGAGGAATCTTTAGCTGCAACACACTGAGAGTATTCCTGCAGGGGTCAGGACAATGAGAAAGCAGTAACTAACTCAGGAAAGGAAAGCAGCTGCTAGTATTTATGCTTGTGATGGATGCTCACAGTGAAATGGTCAGACAGAACAGAGAATATCTCTCCAAGGTCTTGACTTGACACCCACAGCTGTGCAAATAGCACAGATGGGAAGATGATTCACAGTGGCCAGATTTCAAAAATGCCCCAAACCAGGCCCTCAAAACAAGATGGGTTTTTGTGAACGCCTCTCTAGACCCTCAGGTCTACTAGAGAGATGCTGCTCTACAGCAGAATGCAGCAGTTTCACAGATTAACAGCTTCAATGGTTGGTTCAGGATGGGCTGATGAAAGATGACCTCTGCATGATGTATCTAAATGTACAAGGAATTAACTGGAATCTGCGAACAAAGAGCCGTGAAGGTGTCAGCTTCTGTCCTTCTGTGGATCCTCTTAGACCTGCAGAATTCCATGGCTTGTGCCAGTAATGAGTATTGAAGTGGCACATGTAACCAGGTCAGTCTCTTAGAGTGGCTACAGCTGGCAACAAGTGTTCCCCATTGCTGGAGTGCTGCACAAACACATGGCCTGAGGGAGCACTTCCAGCTACTGCCATCCTAAACCACAGAAACAGGCCTTGTTTTTCCTGCCATGGGCTTTGTCCTCAGCCTATCCTCAAACTCAACAGGCCTAGTGGTATTCACAGAATCATAAAATAGTTTGGGTTGGCAGGGGACCTTGAGGATCATCTCCTTCCGCCCTTGCCATGGGCAGGGACACTTTCCACTATCCCAGGTTGCTCCAAGCCAGGTCCAACCTGGCCCTGGACACTTCCAGGGATGGGGCAGCCACAGCTTCCCTGAGCAACTTGTGCCAGGGCCTTACTACCACCACAGAAGAGAATTTTTTCCTAATACCTAATCTAAACCTACTGCCTTTCAATTTAAACCCATTCCCCCTTGTCCTGTCACTGCATGTCCATGTAAACAGTCTTGCCTTGAGAGGAACAACTCTGGAACTAAACTTGTCACACCTCAGGCTCTTTTACAAGTAGCCCTTACCTACGGGAAGGGGGAAAACTTGGGGTGGTGCAATATTTTACACAAAGCTCTCCAAAACATCTCCATGGCTAAGGAACTTCTATGGCTGTATTTTAGGCTATGTCCATATTAGAAAATGGGTTGAACCTGTGGGGGCAGAGCCCAGCTTGGTGCAGAGGCTCCAAAATCCCAGTCCATGCACTTCTGAGGCTCCCTGGAGTCTGAGTGCTTGTTAGTGGTTGTGGCACATTAGTGGCACCCCTGGGGTGCATTTCAGGTTGTTTCAGCTGGGCTGGAGGTGGCTGCACGTTGCAGGAGCTCTCGGGGAGGGGAATCAAAGCAGTGAGTGGAGCTCATTAGGAGCTGCAGTGCCCCAGCCAAAATGCCAGAGAGGAGCCTCCTGCCAGAGCACAGCCAGGCTCTGCCAAGGGCAGCCAAGTGCACCTGCACTCCCACACCTTTTGTGTCCTTTATATGCCAGCTGCACATCCCTGATATATGGAAAGATATGTAATATAAAGTGATTTTTCTATGGAAAACAGGACATCATGAACTGCTCCCTCTTGTCCCACCCTCCTTAACAGAACAACAAAAAGGATTCTACAGATGCAAAATTTAGCCTTATTTGACTTATTCAGAATTAACTTCTTGAGTCAAAAGCAGAGCTTGAGCATAAGTTACTTTGAAAAGTACCAGAAACAAAACAAACAAAAACACTCCTAACCTCTACCAGTATAAAGATACCTCAAATGATTTTGCAGGGGGAAAAATAACCACAGCACAGAAAACAAATCCATTTTTCCCTCCTTTCACAGAGGAAGAAAAAAAGCAACCAATGTCCACCAAGTCTGGGCAGAACTCTGGAAAAAGCACTGATCTCTGGTATTGCAATCTTGTCTCCCTCCTGCACTTGACATTGCAGCAGCACAAAGGGTTACAAACAGGCTGGAGAAATATCAAAAGTTAATCTAGCTGAGGAGCAAAAATGTTTGTTTACTTTATTGCTTGTACTGCCAGCATGATAGGAATTAAGGAAAATAAGTTCTTTTCCCTTCTCAAGTTTACAGGTTATTTAGTACCTTTTTTGGTCCCGTTTTTTCATTCAAGTGTCATTAACATTCTAAAAGAAGCCAGTACTTTCTTGCAGACCAGGTTTGACAAAATTGAATTAATTGGGTGATTTTCTTCAAATTCAATAGAAGCAGACTCAAATCACAGAGAGCCTAACAACAAAGTAAAATACAACTCAGTCCTGTATGCAGGCACAGAGTGCAGCTATTTATGGTTTTTAGCAGGAAAAAAATGTCTGGGAACATGAGTTAACTCAGTCATTTGCTTCAAATTATTTCTTACTCTTGTTTGTTGCTCTTCCCCATTACAGTGATACCCTCACAGTGGCAGAGCTGAACATTCAAGTGGCTTCCTGAAAGTGTGACCACATGCCACATATGGGAATCTCCCTTAGGGACGAAATTTAGGAGTGACAATGAAGTGGGAACTGATTGGGATGGGGAGGGAGGGGATTAGGTAAGGTCATAAACTCAGAATTTAAAGTACAGTTCAAGTGTTTACATTTAAGCACGACTTTTTCCACATCAGAGATCTTCCTCCAGAATAACCTCCCTCATCCTTGCTTCACTTTGGGGGTTCCTGGCATCACTGCTCATAAAGAGTATCTTAAGAATATCCCAGGAAATGTTTGCTACCTTCACTTCTAACATCAATGTGATCACACTAGAGCATGTTTCTGCTCGCTAGTAGTTATAAAAATGTGTATCAGCAATCCACCAGGACCAGTGTCATTTGTGGGCATTTATTCCAAGCACAGGAGCCACAGGAGTGTGTTTGGCCTGTCATTCCCCCACTATTCCATGCTTTAAAAGGGAGTGGACATTTGTGTTAAAACAGAAGGCCCCTCACACTGCAGCATGATGTCAGTAATTCAGCTCCTCAGAGCATGTTATTGTTTGAAACAGAGGTCTCCACACTTTCACATTGGTTATAAAATACTTAGTGCTGCTGGACTGGAAGGAAAATGTCATACATCTGCAAACAATTAGAAGGAGCTGGACTTCATATTTGATTTACTAAACAATAAAACAAGCTTAAGTGTGACTATATCTGTAAGTTACACTCCCTAGGAGCCTCGAGCAGTTATCATAGCAAAGTCTTTTAACCATAATTAAATAAATCCGCAGTGGGACCATTGCTGATCAAGATTATCTTTTATAAGATATTTTCAGCAGTGAAAAGCATGAAGATCATGAAGTTGAATGCATGCTTTAAGTGCTCCAAAACTCCTTTATCCTTCATTTCAACCACACTGTCCACTACACTTTTTCCAGCTGGAATGCATTCAGTACGATACATTTCGGCTTTTAAACACTAATATTTCCATGCTTTCTGCATTTAGATTGAAATTTTGGCATGAGGAAATGAGGAGCTTGATTCAGTCAAGCCCAAGATTTCCCCATAGTTTGTGTGCCTGCCGGTTAAAACTTCTGGTACTGTAACAACACTTAGTTGTTGTTATAAATTAACCAAAGATTTGGGAATTGAATAGAAATATTTGGTTGCAAGTTCCAGGAAACCAGAGCAGGACGTAAAGTAATAGTAATGTATCACCACCAATTTCTCCTCAACAAAACAGAAACCTCAACCAGTTGTCAGTCTCTAAGTTAAACCAAACCCAGAACCTTTGTTTGGAGCCCAAACCATGGGTACTAAATGCTGTCAGGCTGCCCTACTGTATCCCAAATTTATACACCTAAAGCCACCATAGCAAAAGGCATGGTCATATTTTGAAGTTTTCTAGCATGATTTGCATTTTTTATCAAATAAAAATGTTATGTGCTGAAGTTGGAACAGTTTACTGCAGTTCACCAGTGAAGAGTAGTGCCAGCAGCATCACCTGAAGGAGGGAGTGCCAGGCCAAACCCAGCAGTTCTGCTCCTGGTTCTGCTGCTGCTTAGCCAAGTTAAACTAAGGAAAAAGCCAATTTTCCATCCTTAGCATTGATTTTCCCCTGATGACCCCCAGTGAACGCCCAGGGTTAAGGAGATCTGACCTCCTGTGGTAGGTTCTGTACTTGACATTCTTGAGTCAGAGTGACAGCAATGTTGGACATGAGCAGATAAGCCAGAAATGCAACTCTGAGGCTTTGCCTACAAAAATAACTCCTCCAGCCTCCATGATGATTACTGTGCTCCAGAATGACAGGGAATTTACTTACTAGTGATAAATAATGTCCTGTGTACATGAATACCAGGGAGAAGGAAACTACCACTGTGTATTACAGCCTGCCCTGATTACAGTCCCTCAAGTACTGTTTTATGTGATTATACTGTTACAGGCCACAAAGTGGAAAAGATGAACCATGGGGTCAAGCTTTGCCCTCTCTTTGCACGGGTGTCCCTCCAATGTGCATGAAAAGCAAGCTTGTGAGCAAGGGGTAGAATATATTTCTATGAAAGAGAACAAAACAATGGCCAAAACATTTGTTACTTCAGCAAGTAGAAGAGTAAACTATTTATATAAAATAATAAATGAAACAGTCTTAGTTTACAGTAGTGCTTGTGAGGCTGGTTCCTGAATGCATACAATTAACATTGCTAATACCCTGAGAATTTTTGGCACTGTGTGTGGTGTATCTACACTCAGATGAAAGCTCTTCATTGCCATAGATTCAAAGAGTGGCCAGCCTAGGACTGGAAGGAAACTGGCAGGGTCTGCCTAGGGCTACTTCCACGGAGATCAGAAGAGCACAGGCCTTTCAGAAGTTGGGTTCCTACTGCTGGAGGAATATTCCTTATCCACAATAAAAATACAGGAGCCTTCTGCACTGCAGCCTGCTCTGAGCAAAAGCTCATCCTGTGGTTATTTTTTGTTCATTCAGCATTCACTTAGTGAAAAATACAGAGTTCTGCAAACCTTTCCAGATTGTTTATGCCTTGCTGCGTTGCCCACTCTTTTCAGAGCACTTTCTTTCCTAGACATACTTAATACAACACAAAATGCTTCACTAGGGTTGTTTTACGACTTTTTTAGGAGCTACAGACAACGGAGTTAATTCAACTTATTAGCCCAAAACAGATGGAACAGACTGTAAGGCCGCAACAAACTGCACATTCTGATATCTTGAACAACAACGGCGACATTCATGTATTTTATTTTTGTATCTTTAAAGGTGTTAATGGAGCAACAGTCCCTTGCAGTCAGTGCAAGGGCTAGAGGCTGTCATTGCCCCAGGTCTGGGGTCACCCACACAGCGACTGCAACGCAAGCAGAACCGAGGCGGGCCCTGGCTTACCTTGGCACACGTTGTGGTCACTTTGCTCATACCCAGCTGCACACTGGATTTGGTGGGTTGGGTTGGGAGGGGCGCGCTGGGGGTCGGCCGGGGTCCGGCGAATGACGTTGTTTCGACCACTTGTGGATTCAGCTGCTGCTTCTTCTCGCTCATTTACAATAATTTGCGCTGTTCTGGGTAGACAGAGGTATCCTCCATAGTGGTTAACACATTTCATCCCACCTTTACATGCATCTGGGACTATTTCACATTCATCAATATCTGTGGTTAGCAACAACACAAGTCATGCTTTTAACAGTCGAACCTTCTGCAACAGCCATTAACACAAAGAACACGACGAGACATGCACGCACACCTCCGTGTCCAAAACAGGGGTGTGCAGTGAGAATACTTAAAGAATACCAGTGGCAAGTCTGTCTTTGAAAATTATTTACTGTACCTTTGCACCGTTGCCTAACAGGATCCCATTCATAGCCATCTGTGCATTGCTGTGGAGAAGAAAAGAAATAAATTTGGTTACTTGGGATTCTTTGTTTTGGAAAAACAGTTGAGTGTATTCGGTGAACTCAAAGTGTGACACAAAGGGAAATGCAATACCTTGATAGCCTAGAAAAATGGCAACTGGTACAGCACTGCCATGCAGGAGCAGCAAAACTTGTGGGTCCCTTCCCCCTTGGAATGCTCCATAACTCTGTGACACACAGAGCACGCCTCTGTCTCGGGAAGTTCCCAAGATACTGTCTGTTGTGAGCAGGCTGGGGAGCAAAGTGAGAAAACCATTGCTTTCTCCTTGCCTCGTTCCCATGCCCTGTGTTATACCATCTCTCCTTGACTGAATCCTTGAATGACCTTTGGCATGACCAAGCTGACCAGAATGAAAATTGTCCTATGAAAAGCAACAAGTTTTTCTGAATTTGGATCTCACTCCCTGCCTTCCAACAGGTGAACCTCTCATTTCCAGACTCTGTTTGCCAGAGAGACTAAGAGGACTCTGTGCCCCTGGACTTCATCCTCTCTCCCATTAGCACTCTAGCAGTGGGGAAGGATCCCATGACAGCTGGAAATTCATTCACATGCTTTTTAATCATATGACTCCAGGAACGGCAGTCTAGGAAGGATAATTTATGTTGTGAGACACACAATAAATGGTTAGAGTTGATAACAGCAGGACCACTTATTTACATGAGACTTTGCAAAATTCAAACAAGGCTATACTCAGCAACTATTCATATCAATGCACACCAGCAAGTTCAGGAAAGATTTTAAATAGTCTGCTCTGCATCTTCGTTATTCGTCTGCCCAAAACCATTAGATTATCCAGAGGGCAGTCATTTTAATCGCAGGTCACAGTTACAGAGACTGCTTAGCCAAGTATCATGGTGCTACCAACTGCAGCAGAAACATTTAAAAAATTAAAATATCATTGAATCAACCAGGCTGTGCTGGGTAGGTGCATCTTGGGCTGCTCAGGGTATTACTTTAATGGCCCCATACAAAAAAAGAATGGAATTGACTAATGTAATTAGTCACAGTCAAGCAAGCTAAATCTTATTGCAACTTCTCTGCTGCTGAAGGACTTAAAAGTGACAAACTTGACTTTCTGATGCCAAGATCCACTTGTTGCAGGTCCTGTCCTCAAGTTATTTTGAGGGACTCATTACTGACAGACTCTGACTCAGCAGGAGGATTGAAAATATTTTCTTCTCTTGCAGGTGACACCAGCAATTTGTCAAATGTGGCAGCGAGTTGCAGCTTGGAAAGGGTTTTTCTCCCCAAGGGGTAAGTGGACACTCTCTAAAGGATTGACTACATGCTGAGTTGACAACTCCAAAGTTACTGTAGCTATGAAAAGGCAAACCCAAAGGAAAACAGCTAATTCATGCATTTACTGAATCACCCAATTCCTGTTAATGCACAACAGAAGTACTGTCTGTTTAACTGCAAGGAGCCAAGTCCATCTATTTCTGCAGCCAAAGGCTTTTACAATAGCAAAGGATTTGGCCCTCCATGGATACAATGTGTGCATAAGAAACAGTAGCATCCCAAGAGCAAAATCTCCCAAAGCTGGGGGGGGTTGGGTTTGTTTCAGTTTACATGGTCAGCATTTAAGGATCAGTGAAGCACCTAAAGGCTAAGACCTCCTAGAAAATGGAGCATAGGTGCCCAAGTCACATAGCCTTGCTAGAAATGTTCAATTGGTATAACCAGAATTATGTGAAATGCTACATAATTAAACCCCCCCTCATATAATAACTCTGGGAAAGGAGGGTGGCATCCCTGTTTAGCCCAGATTTTCAAAAGGTACTTACATCTTCAGTTTCCACTTATATATAGGGACATGAAAAAAAGTAAATCACAGAAGCCTCTAAATAAAACTACTCCCAGCCTTCAAAACCCTAATGCTTCTGAAGCCCAGTGTTAAAGTATTTTATTACTGACTTCCTGATGCTCACTTGAGGCTTCTTTAAGCCCCGACTTCTACAAGAAGGTCCAACTCTGCAATATTTACTTGCTTAAACTATCCCACTGACTTCAGTGGGATTACTTGTATAAGACACAATCCCGGGCTTTGGCTGTGGTTCTCTAACTTTTTGCATGTGTGCAGAATTTTCTGCTTGTGTGGCATTGGGCTGATGTGTGTGCACATATCCAGAGGTCCACCCATATGAAGCAAGTTGCAGGGATTACAGCTGTAATCAGATGTGAAAATGCGGGTTTTTCCCCAGCCCCAGCCGGGGTAATTGCCACTCCTTCCATGACATGCATTATGCAAGCCAAGCACTGAACACAAGCAGATTGAAAAGAAAAAGCCTGACAAAAAGGCCTTTAAGTCTCTTAGCCTGTCACTTGGTTGCAAGCAGAACCTATTTCCAGTATTCTTGAACAATTTTATCAAGCCATGCAAAACCACTGCTCAAATCCAGCTCAGAAAAGAACAGTCCCATGATCATTCCAGGATTCAGATGCTTCATTAAGAGCCCCAAATTTGGAAGTACTTACATTTTGTTAAAAACAGCTTGAAACACCCATAAGAAAACACAAAAGAATGTTTGACTTAATTATCTGTCAAATTCCATATATTTCAAATGAAGGTTCTAGGGACCCTGCCTTTATGAAAATGGATTTAAAAATTATTAAAACCTCCTAGTTTTGTTCAGTCCCTCAAACTGAGTACATAGATGAACTTTTCCAAACAAGCAGTTGTAATGTATTTTGCTCAATCTTGTCAACTTGAACTTTTAAATACTGTTTGAGTGCAGGAACAGCTTATTTTATGGTTAGCATTCGAACTCGGCGACCTCTGTAGCACATGCTATACATTGGCAAGAAATTCGGTTTTTCTTAAGGGTCATTTAGCAAAGAATCCCCGCAAAGCCCTAATTATCTCCAAGTCTATTAAACCTTACCGTGTACGTTATGGTTTCCTCAGTTTCCTGCGAATGTACTGTAATAAGAATGAGCGCAGCCAAGAACATAGCTGTCAACATCGTGAACCTTGAAAGAAAGGAAAAACAAATCAAGCAGGAATGCTTTTAGCGGTCTCCTTTGCTGGAAGAGGGTGCAGCACCCCCGGGAGCAGGTCGGGACCGGGTCCTGCCCGGGGAGCCCACCCAGCCCCTACCTGGGAGAGGCAGCCGGGCGCTGCCCGCTCGCTCCCGCAAGGAGAGGGTGAGGCTTGGCCGTGCTTCCCAGCCCGGGGATTTTATCCGGCTGGGAGAGAGGGGCGGAAATAATCAGTCAATGGAGTTTAAAACACCCCAGCGCTCACCGGGAGCAGCGCCGGACAACGCGCGGGCAGCGGCACTGCCCGGTCGGCGCACGCTTTGGGGCGGAAAAGTAATTTTTCGGTCAAAGCAAGTCGTAGGTCTTCCCTCTCCTCCCCCTCCCGCCTCACCTGCCAGGCTGTGCCGGGGACCCGCTCGGGCAGAGCCCTGCCCGAGGGGCGGCGGGCACGGAGCCGCCCGCGCTGCCCGCTCCTACCTGCGGGACCGGGCGGGCGCCTGCCGCTGCTCCCGTCCGCTGCCCCCGACCGCCTCCTCCGCTGCGCTGCCGGCGGCCGCTCGCTCTCCTTGCCCCGCCGCCGGTGCGGTGTCGGCGACCTCTCGTTCGCTTTCTCCCGGCGCCTGTGCGGTGCCGGTGCGGTGCCGGCAGCTGCTCGTTCCCTTTCCCGCGGTGTCGGTGCGGTACCGGCGGCCGCTCGCTGTCCTTTCCCCACCCCGGTGCCGTGCGGCGCCGGCGGCCGGCCCTGCCCGTTCTCCCGCTGCCGGCAGCCGCTGTCTGTCCGTGCCCGGCGGCCGCCGCTCCCCCGCCGCTGTCGCTGCGTGCCCGGTGCCGGCCCCGGGCTAAATAGAACGG